>PVLA01007102.1:53206-111381 GCA_004027455.1 Hydrochoerus hydrochaeris | reverse complement strand
GGAGGAGCCTCATCCGAACCATAGCACAGGTCAACTCAGAATTTTTTCCCTCCCAGCATCTTCTTACCTTTTCATTTTTCTGCCCTCTAAAATAAACTCCTGTCTGTCTTGTACTGCTTTCCTGAACCTTCTCTCTCTGAGGTCACTGTTATGGCTTGTGTCTAGATGTCCCCCCAAAACTTCCTGAAGTCATAGGTAGAGCTTTTCAGAGGCGGCTGGATCTACAGTATGTGATGTTGAGATTAAGTGCGTGATGCTGGCATTAAGGGTGTGTGCTTGCTAAATTACTCCTCTCACTGGCTTGGCATAGTTCTGGGTGCAGGTAATAGGAAGGCACACCCTGGGTGTGATGGCATCACCCCAAGGGTGAGTAGCCTGGAAGGGATAAAAGGGATGAGCAGACTGCTTCTGCTTCACTACTTTGTGGCTGTGTTCTGCCCTTCATGGACTGTTTCTCCTCTGCCATGCCATCTTGCCTCAAAACTGGATTCCCATGGACTGAACCCTCTACAAACTGTGAGCTACCATAAACTTCTCCTCCTACAATTTTTTTTGTATTTTTGTACTGGGGATCGAACTCATGACAGTGCGTTTGCAAGGCAGGCGCTTATGCCGCTGAGCTAAACCCCCAGCCCTTCTCCTTTAACTTTGAGTGTCAGGTTTTCTGCGTCAGAAACAAGAAAAGTAACTAAGACAGTCACTGAGGAGTTTCTGCCTGTCTTACTGATCTTTCAGTGGCATCTCTGAGGATGTGAGCATTGTTTTCCTTCCACCTGGGGATCCCATAAGCCTATGCACTTTGGGGTACTTCCCTAATTGTGTGGTACATGCTTTTGATTTTATTGATCTCCTTGGAGCTCATGACCCCTTATCATGTTCCTGAGCCTCAGATGCTATTGGCTTCCCTTAATACGTCCACGTGTCCAGCCGTTGTTCCTCTCTTTTGTCTTCTCCACTTCTCTCTGGCCCTTTGTAGTTGCTCCGAGAGGGCTTTCTTAATGCATCCTGGAATGTATTAGCGCACTTCGATCCCTGGACTGAGTTAGCTGTGCCACAACCTGGGATACCGTCTATCCTCCTTCTCCATCTTTGCACCCTTTAGCATATCATTATGTTTGTAGCTTTGCTCCTGACCAGCCTTAACACCACTGCTTTAGAAATCTCATCCACCTCTTACCTCTGTCACCTGCATGACAGCATCTCACATAGTAATCAGCAGGCCGGGCGTGGTGGTGGCTCACGCCTGTCATCCCAGCACTCAGGAGGCTGAGGTAGGAAGATTGTTGGGAGTTTGAGACCAGCCTGGGCTACAAAGTGAGCTCAAGGTCAGCCTGAACTGCCTAGCGAGACTCTGTCTCAAAAAGACCAAAAATAAAAGAATAAGTATAAAAATAAAATAGGAATCAGCAATGCTAACATTTCTCAACATCTCGTGTATTTTCAATTTCCGTGTTTAATATGTACCAAACCAAATGGCCCTTAGGCGGACTATACTTTCTCCAAGACTTTTGGCTGGCGTTGTTAATCGTCTTTTCCTTTTCTTCTGCCCCAAACCAAAGCATTTGTGTGTGTGTGTGTGTGTGTGTGTGTGTGTGCGTGTGTGTACTGTACTAAGGCTGCAGACCAGAAGGGCAGAGTTGGCTTAGTTCCTTCTGCATCCATGTGACCCCCTTCCTTGAACTCAGCAGCGTCTCCTGTCCTATGAGAATGATGGTGCAGCCAGACATCTGCCTCCTTTGTGGAACAAGCCCTCCCGGAATCCAAGAGTACAGCTGGCTGATTCTCTCTGGGTCAAAGCAGCTGGGTTATCTCACTATCTCCCTAACTGTTTTTGATTTAGGCTTTTCTCCAAAACTATCAGTCTAGATGGTCCAAAGAATCTCTGAAACACTTGAATCTTTCAAAGATCTCTTTAAAAAGACTGTTTAGGGCTGGGGATTTAGCTCAACGGCATAAGTGCCTGCTTGGCAAGTGTGAGGTCATGAGTTAGATCCCTGGTCCTCACCCTCCCACCCCAAAAAAAGACAGTTTAGCCACATTTAAAGACAAAAATTTAGAAGGGCAGTTGATTTGAATGACTCAACTGGAGTCAGTGGAAAAGAAAAATTGATGGTTTCTCTTTGCTCTGCCATGACACTAGCTCAGAGCTTGCTAGTAAAAACGGATGCCTTAAATCTTTGCTTGTTCCAGCTCCGTCATTTCATACTTACCTTCCTGAAACACAGTTATGCCACCTTCTCCTCTCAGAAATCACCTTCCACCAGCCGGGAGACACATCCCTTAGAGGCCGGCAGGAGTCGGCTTCCCAGACGCCTTTGCCTGATCTGCCGTTCCTCACTGCTGTGTGTGCTGCGAATGCCTCCCTGAATGAATTGCAGGTCAGCAGGGCCCTGCTTTGATTATCTGCATCCTTCTCCTGTCTTCAGCCAGGGCGATGGGATCTCTGCTATTCCTTCACAAGCTGTGCTACTCCACAGAACCTCTCCCTCTTCCCTTGCCCCAGCCAGACCTCTTTTCTGATACACAGTGCTTCTGTGTCCTCACCCTGCCTTGTATTCTCAGATTGCTTTTAAAACGGCTTATCACATCCAGTACCGCTGTCAGCAGTGTTCCAGTAGCCTCCTTTCATCTAGCTGCACCGTATCTCTGAATTTAAATTTCCTTCAGAGAGGGGAATGTTACCGGCGTTCGAGTTAGAAATATGATAGATAATCAGGCAGGGCTGGGCCCTCAAAGGGGCCAGTGCAGAAGGCCAGATATCTTGCAGCACTGGAGGAGACAGATACCTCTGCTGTGGGGTCAGATGTCTAGATGAAAGGTAAAGCAAATGCAACCACAGCCTAAGAATAAACATCAGGGACATATATTCTGAACAGCTATGGATCACCCTGAGGAAGCCAGGAGTCACCAATCAAACCCCCTACAGGAAGAGTCCCTGCTCTGTGTGCATGCCCGCTTGCTATGGGACTCGCTTCCCCATTAGTCCCTGATTTGGTCAATTTTACCTGAACAATTCATCTTATTGGTTGACCACAGTTCTGTCCCACCTCATGCCCACCTTACGAGTTCCCCTGCTTTCTTCATGTTGGACCCATCCCGTGGTTTTGCCCTATAAAAGTGCCTAGGAAACAGTCTTTGGCAAGCCACTCAGGACCCCTTCTCTCTCTCTCTCTCTCTCTCTCTCTCTCTCTCTCTCTCAGAAAGCTTTGTTCATCTCAATAAATATCTTCTGCTCTTAAAAATACATAAATTTAAATTTCCCCCCTTCCTCCTTCTATCTCCTTCTCTTCCTTCTCCTCTTCCTCCTCTTCCTTCTCCTCTTCCTCCTCTTCCTTCTCCTCTTCCTTTGCTTCCTTCTCTTCCTCCTCTTCCTTCTCCTCTTCTTCCTCTTCCTTCTCCTCTTCCTCCTCTTCTTGCTCCTCCTCCTTTTCCTTCTTTTTTAACACTGTGGATTGAACTCTGAGTTTCATGCATGCTAACCAAGCATTCTACCACTGAGTTATAACTCCAGCCCTCACCCCACTCTCTTTAAATGTATGCATGCCTTTTTAGCAAAGAGGACACTTTAGATGTGGTTGCATGCTGCTCTTACCAGAATTAGTTGGGAAAAGATACAACCCAACGGGTGCTGAAGTAGGATACGTAGCTGGACAAGAATAAAAGAAAAAAAAATAATCTGAACAACAGTGAATGTCTTGAGTAACCTTGGAGGAAGTATCAGGAGCCAGGGTAAAGAGATTCCACTATCACAGCTGTCTTTTCAAGTCTAAAGGAGAGAGAGAGCTCAGGTCCAACTTAGAGGGACTGAAAGTGTCCGGTGTGAAATTAAGAGCCTAGACTTTAACACCATCTTTGGTACTGCAGGCTGTGTAGGTTGAGTGAGTTTGTGTTTGGTTTCTTTTCCATTTTAAGCATCCTCAATACATCTGGGACAGGAGTGAAACCCTCAGTATTCAACAACTGCAAGATCAGCTCACAGAGACAAGAAACAGAGATCACGAAAAATCAGGAAAGGACCTGGTGACCTTCAGAACCAGCACACTGGCCCACACAGAATAGCAACTCCCAATGTAAAGCTACGGGGATGGAAAATCCTTAGACAGAGCGAGAGAGCAAGAGGCAATAATTATAGTCGATCAAGAGTTCTCCTTAATTTCTAATGCAACATCATTAACATGCTCTGAAGGAATCAAGCTGATTTATTAAAAAGGAACAATGGGTGCATCATTATGGGAGGTTTGACAGGATGTATTTGCCACCTTGGTTGGTGTAACTGGTTTTCCATCTGATCTGAAATTTTGCAGCCCTTACCCGAACTATTGCACTTCTTCCCTGCAGCGGAGTATGAGTGTGGCACTGGGCAGTCTCTTGTCATCAGTGCATGGTGTAGTGGTTGATTGATTGTGTCAACTTGGGACATTTAGAAGCTTAACTAAATGGGTTTAGCAACTCTACACCCAAGGGTGGCTCATCACCCAGATGGTATAAAAGGAAAAGAGGGAAGAGAAATGCATTCCATTCTTTGGAGAAGCTCCAGTCTTCCCCTTTGGTTGGACCTCGTCTCTTGGTTTCCAGCGTAGACTCTCTAGCTTTCCGGCATAGACTCTTCAGCCTTCCACCGTAAAGCCTTTGGTCTTCTGTCGCAGACCCATCAGCCTGCTGGTGTGGACTTGCACGAGACACTAGGGTGAACTCCAGACTTTGGATTGAATCCTTCCGCCTCCAGCATGTAGACACCCTCTGCACGCTTCCTCGTCTGACTCTGTGGCTGACACCGTAAGCCAATCTTGTCATTTCTTGTACATCTGTATATCTGGTGTTATATGTTTTCCCTAGTAAAACCCTGACTAATACACATGGCCACTAGCGAGAATGTATGTTCGAGTAGTGGAATACCACGCGAACATTTCCTGTCTGTGTTTCTTCCTGTTGGATTGTACCTGTGCCTTAGGTTAATCTTTATGCTAGGATTTAACGTAGCAGAGGAACCAGATATATCACCCTCTGTGACACAACTGTGCTTTCCAATTCTGTCCATAATTTTCTCTGTGAAGTATGATCACCAGGCTGATCATTTACGATGTTAACACCTCAACAAGTTAAAGTGCATTTCTTGTGTGAGTTCTGCAGAAAGGCATTGCTTCCATTCTGAATCCTGTAGTTTTTCTGTTATGCACCATGTGTAGCAAAGTTATTGTGAGAATAGCCAATTTCCCGTAAAATGTGTTTTACATGGAAACTTAACATTCATCAAATATTTATTCTCCAGATTTCATAAAAAATTAGGAAGCTTTGGCAAATTCCCTCTTCTTTGCCATATGACATGGATTCTTGATTATTTTCATTTTAGAAACATAGCTTAAAGTGGAAGCATTAATTTAAATATCACTTTGTGCTCAGCAAAAGTAGGAAAGATTTCAAAAACTGCTGAAAAAAAAATGAACGTGGGTGGAAGTTGTTGTGGAAAGGCAGTTTTCAGAGAAGCCTTCAGAGCCATGATCACATGTCCCCTGTGAGCCAGAAGTGACACTTGTCAGGGTACAGGCAAAGGCAGTATTTGCAATACACATAGATAGAGACATAAGAATCAGGGACTCCACACGCTGAAAGTGGCCATGTGAGTCTTCATGTATGCAGAGCATAATGACTAATAAAAATAGCAAGTCGGTTCAAAGGAGTGATCTCTGGGATATGCCACTGAGGACAGGGAAGAGTTACAGGAGGAGGTATGGGTATACCTAATCCTAACCCCATATAGAAGGGCTGATCCAAATCTATTTTGGTACCAACAAAACAAAACAAAACAAAACAAAACTACTTTTATGTTTGTACATTTACATGCAAAAAAAAAAAAAAAAAGTCTCCCATGTCTTCGTGTGCTGCGTGTACAAATTCTACCCACCACAGGAAGAAAGAGTTTCTTGAAAAACTGTTTCTGTCCTGAATAGGTGCAGACTTTTTTCTTGTAGCTATTCCTTAAACAATACAGCATATGTATTTCACTACCTTCAAAATAATAAAAAAATTTAAAAAAACAATACAGCAAAACAACTACTTATGTAGCATGTGTGCCATATTAGACATTAATGTTATCTAGACATTTAAGTGTATAAGGACTGTCTAGCTTGTTGTAAAAACTACACCATTTTATAGATGAAATTTGAGCCTCCCTCGACCTTTGGTATTGGTCGTGGTCTTAGAATGAATCTCTTGAAGTCTCTGAGAGAGGACCATATGCTCCAAACTGACAATAAATACTGGTAGCATGCATAAGATTTTGCAGGACTGGTTTGAAGGTGCTGTCTCTGTTTTTAACATATATTCATAATTTTTCCACGTGCATCCCAATTTTTCATTAAAACACTTATAACATTTTAAAATAAAATTTGCTACCACATGCAAATCTTTTTTAAAGTCTCAGGATCCATACAGTAGAAGGCAAAGCTGCCCATTGAAATATCTCATTTTGTGGCTTGATGGATACATATACGTGTACTAACTTGCTTGAGGAAGGAATTCTTCCTGAAACTCACATGTCAGATGGTATCAGGCTCAGAAGCATCTGCACCCTAAAATAACCCCGAGGGGAAAATACTTCAGCTCAAATTACGCTTTGGAAATGCTAAAATACATGTAGAAAGCTAGGTAAAAATAAATTTCCCCTCTATACAATTTCAGGAATATAATATTTCTATGCATACTTCTGCATCTTATCTAGCATCATGAATGGAATAGGAACCTCATTATTCATTTAAAAAAATCCAGGAAATCCAAACTGAGCTTAAAATAAGAGTATTCTTAAAGAAGACGCAGGTATGTCCTTTACACAATGAGGCCACAATCAAAAAATATTACCCAGCACAAAAACTAGTTGTGATACAAAAATGTTAATAGTGCAGTAAAATAAATCAGTCCTTTGCTCTTAGCTGTGCTTTGTATTATTCTATGTTTTTTGATGTTCAACATTTTGTTACCGATTGTAAATAAAAGTTTCTTTCTGTTCCTTCCTCATGCCTCTTCTCCCATAAATAACCTTCTACAGATAGTGTCAGATTATTCAGGAAGAACGAGATAATGGGAACTTACTGTGGAATATTTTTTCTTTATTCGAAACATTCCATCTGTCTAACTGTATTTATGGTATGTAAAACACCTGTTTGTATTTCCAAGAGACCAATCTGGTTCTAGGCTCACAGCTGGTGAGAGTCTTCGAGGGTGTTCAGATACTATTTCTCGAGCAAGGCAGATGGCTATTGAAGGCAGCTTCATAATTTTATCTTTTTATCACCATCGAAAAATCTAGTCAAACTCATAGGAAACAGGACTGAGAGTCATTCGACGTGATCTGTTCAGGGTATGAGGTCAGTGTTGTGTATGTGAGTCAGGCTCCTATGCATGGGCTCTTCCATGGGACCAAATACTAGATGTCACAATCTCATAAAAACAATGGTGGTCAAATTCATAATGGGGTCTAATTGGTAGATAGGTGATAAAAGTGTCCAAGAACTCGACTTTGACCTGAACCTTTAAACTGAATTTGACCAGGTCTCCTGCAGAACAAGCAATAATAGATAAAATTCCCTTCAAATGAAGATTGATCTGACTCTAACAGAGTGAAAGAAAGGATCACACTCAGATGAGATGTTCCAGAGCCAGTATCATTTTGGAATAAAGGCTAGGGTTCCCCCAAAAAGGGGACACTGACAAACTGCCAAGGAAAGTAACACAATTTCATATGTAAAGGACAAAACTTAAAAGTGGGTGTCACCTTGCATAACCAACTCTAATATGATCACCACGGGGGTGCAGAAAATGGTGACACCAGCCACGTGTAAGCTGATGGACAAACCAGTGGTTGAACTGCCTTGAGGGGGTCTAGAAAGTGTTTTCTTTATGCCCTGGGGCTGTGTAAGATGACTGCCCTAATGGACATGTGTGAAATTGGCAATATTGATGACATATAGGAAAAGCAGCTTTAAAAATGAATGAGAAAACAGGAAAATGAATAATAATGAAGTACCATGAAATGCAGTGGCTTAGTACTTTTGACCTCATTCACCCAAGTGAATCAATGTGGTTTTCAGCAACTGTAATAGTATGTGTGGTTGCTCAGTTAGCTTTGCATAATGCTTAAGGCATTTAGAAAATCAGGAGTATTAAACTGCGAGTTTAAGGACATGATTAGAAGAATTTGATTAGGTGTGTAATCAATGTTTAAATGTCCATGGAAATCTAATTTGTTAAATTAATAAGCTTTTGCTTTATTAGTTACATAAACAGAATATGGCTACTTAGGAAAATGCTATGTAAATAGAAATGAATTGGATGTCAAAGTAAAAATAGTGGTGTTCATGCCCATAAATGCCACTTGGGGGATATTAAAGAATATATGGATGTTAAAAAGAAGGTACAAAAATATGCTTGACATTGCTAATAGCTAGTAGAAATTAAACTCTAGCAATGCCTGTTGATGAAAGAGAAAAGAAAATAAAGTTAAAATGCCCACTGAAACATGGAGAGATCCTGTAAAAAGCAGAACACAATCACTTCAGAACAAGTACTGTAATAGAAAGCAACACGGCTCATCCTATACAACTGTTTATTGGCTACTGGGTGATTAAGTCTTAATTGAGATGTCGCCTGAAAGGCAAATATGCAATATCATTAAGCAGGTAAAAGAATAAGATAAAACAGGGCAGAACGGCAAACGCCTGGAATCCATCCCAGCGCTTTCTACCACAGAAGTAGCAAGAGGATTGCAAGTTTGAGCCTAGCCAGGGAAAGACCCTGTCTCAAAATGAAAAAAAATTAAAAAGGGCTGGGAATGTAGCTCAGTGCAAATGTCCTGGGTTCAATCCTCAGTACTGGAAGGAAAAAAAGGAGGGAAAGAAGGGAGGGAGGGAGGCAGGGAATAGGAAGGAAGGAAGGAAGGAAGGAAGGAAGGAAGGAAGGAAGGAAGGAAGGATAGGAGGGAAAGATTGATGTTTGCTGGTGATGGAAAGCATGTTAGAGAGAGGGAAAGACCGATGATGCAGGAGAAAGAGGGTGAATACACGATGAGATGGGGACCCTAAGGTAAGAGGAGCTGGGGTTCAGTGTGAACGTGTGTGAATTTGACTATAAGACATGGAGGCATTCTCTGTATTTTATTAGGAGGAAAGACGGATCAATTGATTATGAGACCATAGTGGGAATCCTGAGGGATTTGCTTTATGTATTTTGGAAAACAAAGTTGTAGGCTGATTTTGAAAAAAAAAAAAAGGAGCAGTGTGATATTTAAGCAGGGAAGAGAAGAAATAAAGTTTATCTCAGTGGGGAAAGTCGGAGAGTGAATTTACCAGCAAGAATTTGCCACTGGCTCTTTGAAAAGTACTGGAATCCTTTGGCTGGAATTCAAACACTGAAGATTTTTGTAAAATTTGAGTATGATAAAAATATAGCATATAAACTATTTTATAATGCCTTTCATTATTAAGGAAACTCTTAAAGTGATTCTACCATGGATAGTTTAATGGCAGATATTATAATTAATGAGCATTAAAATGAGTTACTACTGAACATCTTGTCACTTATTAATAGCAGTTTTCCTCAAATGATGGTAGGGTCGAGACACACATTTTCCATTCTTGGGAGAAAATAAAAGTGATTTTTTTCTCTAATGAGTTTACAAGTCTGATTGTAAAAACACCACTGTTTTATATACTGAGTTTTCCATGTAGCTCTATGTCAGAAAGAATATCATCTTGCAATTGTAGTTTTCCATCCCCTCCCCACCCCGGCCAACCCTGGCTAACCCCGACCAACCCCGGCCAAACCATTCCTCATTTCTTTTATTTACAATGTAAGATCTACAAATCCACAGCCACTATAACTAGTGTGCTTTGTTACCTTCATTCTATAACCATCCAACTCCTCCTGTACCCAGGTCTCACCACCACACACTTTATATTTTCTGCTTCCTGTTTCTTTTGTTGGTTTGTTTTCTCCAGGACCAGGGATCAAACTCATGACCGTGCTTGCCAGGCAGGCGCTGTGCTACTGAGCCATATCCCTGGCTCTTATTTTCTGCTTCTATCTACGTGGTTGAGAGTTACAGAGATGGCTTAAGGCTTCACTAATGCTCAAAAAATGAATGAATGTGGCCAGGTTCTCACACTTCTTCTGGGAGACCAGCAGCAATTACAAAACTGTTCCAACTTACACGACTCACCTTTTAGTCCAGGATGAGAACCAACATGGGTTTCCCCTTCTTCTGATGACACACCTACTTGTGTGATTGCCAAATGCTCTCTGTTGCCAAGCTCCTGGTCCTCAGGAGTTCTCCAGTCTTCCATCTGTGCTTTGGACCTGACATATTCCAGAAGCTTGGGCAATGAGTGGACTCCCTTTCTGTTCTCGTTCCCTTCCACTTACTCGCTTTATTTTCTGTCTAACACACTTCACTCTTCTTTCCTCATCTTCCTACTGTTTCAACCAACAATAGTATCCATCCACACCTCTGACTTTCAATGTCCTGCCCTCTCTTCATCTCTTTACTATTAAACTTATAGGAAGATTGTCAAGAAAATACGGCAATACTATCTGCGTCATCGGTCACTCCATCGCCTCCTGGAAATAAATTTGTATTCCTAGCTCTACAGAACCCCCTGCCTATTCAGTGTTTCGCAAAACTTGATAAGCACAAGAACCACTTGGGGATAGTTGTGTTCTGTAAATTCGGGACAGAGTCTGATATTCTGCATTTATAATAAGCACCCATGGCATGCACTGTGATTGGTTTATGCACCACCATTTTAAATGAAAGTTTCTGAGTCGTTATTCAATAAATTGTTAATTATTTTACAAATGCCACCATTGAAAACTCCAGATTAGAATATTTTCTATACCTTTCCATGTCCTTCCACTCTTCGAGTCACTGGAGCACATCACTCCAAAGGGCTGGCTCTCACTAAGTCTCTGTGGCATCATGAATTCAGTAGATTTTTCCATCAGTATCTTCCTGGCTACTCCTGTTAAAGTCTAGTGCACCACTCACATAAGAAAACTGGACAATTACAGTTTCAGGGAAGATATGAATATATCTGATAGCATTATTGGATAACAAGGTGCTCTGTTTCAGAAAAAATAAAGTTATAAAGTGGTTTAAATATTTGGGTTTTGTCTATGTTGTTGTAATGGGAATTCTCAGGGCAAAGAAGTGAATATATGATCCAAAATAGAGCTGTGAGAACATCAAACCTATGCAGAAGACTCCTTGATGTCCAATCAGAGTTCTCTCTTAGATATTTCCATTAGACGTGCTTTAGAAACAAAGGAAGAAAGAGATTCCCGAACGCCCACTATGCCCTGTAAGTGCTAGTACAGGAGAATACAGTTCTCCTCAAACAGCAGCTGTCTTATTGACCATTTGCGAACGACCTGTCTAAAGACAGGTGATATATAGATTTTCATTTTAGCTGCTATAGCCAGGTTTACCAGAGACCCCTGGACTATATCAGCACAGGTAAGATTAATTCTTTCCTCTTTCCTTTATCTCTCTGGGACTTAAGGTAGGTTGATTTGGGTTTCTTTTCTATGCAACAAAAAAGTTTTGGCCATAAACTTTCTGATGATGCAAGTCTGAATCAACAGAAAAAAAAAACGAATTAGGATTAGTTCAGTAATTGTTCATTTAAATTTTATACATACTTCATTTGATAATTGGGAAAGGAATGAAGTAGCCATGTTTTCAACAAGCAAAATGTTACCTAACAACCTACATGTATATAAGAGTCAATTCACTGGAAAAACTGAAAACTGTACTACATTTTATGGACATATTTAGGAGTGGAAATAAAGTAACAAAGAAATATATATATATATATATATATATATATATATATATATATATATATTTGAAACTGCTAATTAACCTGGTCTGATAATTACACATCAAATATCAAATGCATACCAAATGATCAACACTGTCTCCATAAATACATCAACTTTCTTTCTTTCCTTCTTTCTTTTTTTGGTACCAGGGATCAAACTCACAACCTTGCGCCTGCCAGGCAGGCCCTTGTGCTGCTGAACTAAACCCCCAGCACCTGTCAACTTTTAAAAGCAAAAGTGAAAGGAAATCTTTCTTTACTCTTTCTTTCCTTAAATAAGAAAAGCCAACAATGTCTCTACAGAAAAATAGACAAAAGTCCCTCAGAGAAAAACTCCCTGATGAAATTAAGGAGGTGAAGAAGTTATTTAACTTCCCTTCCCTGTTTATCCACTACTGATTTTGCTCTATGAGCTTTAACCCATTGTGAGATGTTTGTAAAATTTATAGTTTAACAAGAGGAGGTGAAACGCTATACAGAATTTAATCTGCTCATTCAGTAATGTCCTGTGTCTAATATCATACAGGTAGGTAAATGTATTTTTTAATGTTTTGCAGTATGCTATTCTGGATGAATTTTGCTGCTTTTTGATACAGGCACATTGTTAATCTTCAAATATTCCCATAGATATTTTAATGAGTTCTTTTGCTTATCTCCTCAATTCATTTAGTCTAATTCTCATGGTAAGTCACATGCGCAGTGCTAGCAACGACTTGTGAATGACAATTCTTTAGCTATTAATCCTAATTATTTAGCCTTTATTTTCAGTGGTGCACTTGCTAGAGGTTTGTATTTGTCACATTCCTGTCACTGGGCCAAAATTTCCAATGCCAGCCACTGAAAAGAGGAGAGGTCTATTTGGCTTAGTTTCCAGTGGGTTCAGTCCAAGTCGCTTGGAGCCAATGCAAAAAGAGCGGGCTGAAAAGGCCTGGCAGGGGGCTGTTGCACTTCCAAGAAGAGGAGAGAGAGAAGGGAGGAGACAGAGATGGAATCCACCCTCTTCAATGATGTGCCCAGTGACCACCTCCAACCAGACCCCCTCAAGCATACATTCGGCTGCGAACTCTGTGATACAGTCATGTTCCAAATTCATGAGCCTTTGGGGTGGCAGTGAAGCCTTCCACCATAAGCAAGCCTGCACAGAGCAATCTGCATGGAAGCGAGGTGTCAAAGCTACTTGCCTTACTCTTGCTGGAGTGAAAATGTTGGTCTTGCCTTATTACTAGGAACAGGACTTGCTGTTTGCTTGGAAATGCTCTTTTCAATTGTATTTTGATGAAATTACTTCCTATTCTTAATTGAGTGGAGACATTTTATTAGGCACGCAAGTTGAAATTTATCAAGTTAGTTCATTTGCTAAGATTGTTTTACTTTTCATGAGTCAATTCATAGAGATATCCAGATATAAAAATCTATATTTGAATTATCATTTTCCGAGTATTGAGAAATGGACAGACAGGCACCATAACCAAGAAGGTAATCACTGATATATATATATTTGAATATATGGTCAAATAAATAATATTACAAATAAGACACATCGTCATTAACTGCCCTTGAAAAACTCCCCCTCACTTCAAGCATAGCTATCCCAGCTTTTTGGCACTGTGCTTTTAAGTGACAGTTTTTTTTAAAAGAAACATTCCTCATATATTCATCACCCCAAAGGTGTGTGTAAATTTCTTTGTAATGTACTGCAGCTGCAGAATAAGAAGGGAGCCACTACTATACACATAAAATGCAAAGCATACCATTCGTTCATGGTAAAACAATCAAATAATTCTAAATAAATCTTAAAAAGGCAACTTTACTGGAAAAGTCAGTAAAGGCTTACAATGAAGATAAGCCTTCATTGTAAGTGCAGAGTTTTTAAACAGTTCCTTTAACATAAGAAACGGATGAGGACAATGTATTGCTTCTGTATCACATGAAATGTCAGCTGTAGGAAAGAAGAGATTGGATAATCACTGAAAACAAACAAAGCTCTTGTAACTCACAGTCAATATGACAATCTATATGGACCATCCAAGAGCATCTCCTAATCGTAACTGAAAATATGAGGCAGGAAGTGTAATAAGGATACATATTCACCTACGACAACATAGAATGTATTTTGGAAAAGGAATTTAATCCACAAGAAGCCCAGGAAATAAAGCACATAGAAAAATAACCCTCCTCTTCTTGCCTCAGTACAACAAGCGGGAAGTGAACTCTAGCACAACCGGGGCAGAAAGTCATGTTGCACAACTCTTCGCAGCTGTGTGGAAAAGTCACGCACTTTTTATAACTTCGAGATGCAACCACCACCATGCGACGGGGAGCAGGTGGCTACCAGCCCTCATAATTACTGCAGGCCCTGGAAAAACAGGGCTGTGATAAAGGAAACTAAAATCAGGACAGCAGGAGAGTGACCTGGGAATACACTGCCTCTCTGATGATCGCTGTGATGCTTCTAACATCCAAATGTTCTTCCAGATAAAATACACAGAGACCACTACTAACACACACGCACACGCACGCACACACACACGCATGCACACACACGCGCGCGTGCTTGCGCTTGGTTTTTAAAGCTGCTTCCTGGAGAACGAGCTAGGAGATGCAGAGTGGTAAGAAAGAGGTGAAGAGCCTGACCGAAATGGACACTTCTGACCCACATCACCGCACAGCGGGCCTCCTCTTCACCTAGACCACGAGGCTCCAAAACATTCCTCCGGTGACTCACTCAAATTCTAAACTCCGGGGGTTGACAGTGCCTAGCAACACACCAGCCAGGTGAGAAGGACTTGCCTCTAGACACACGTACCGGACAGAGGGAGGCAGCAGGAAGGCAAGGAGAAAGCCACCCAGCTACCAGAATGGTTCCGTGTTGCCTCACTCTGTAGATAAAACTAAACACAGCAAAATGGGCAGGGCAGAGGTCGACCTCCTGGACAAGGCCCTGAGATGAGTGTGAAATCTGAAAACAGGAGAGATGGAGACAGACGAAGAGGGAGAAGGAGGCCGAGGGGCAGTGGTGAGAGAGAGGGAGGGGAAGGAAAGAGGGAGAGGGAGGGAGAGGGAAGGAGATGGAGAAAGGAGAAACAGCAAGAAAGTGAAAGAAGGAAGGATGGAGAGAGGGAAGGGAAGAAGGAAAAAAGAGAAGGATAAAAAGAAGAAAGAGAGAAATGAAAGATTGTGAAAAGAGGAAGGAGCTAGATATATTTTATTGGCTTTACCAAGAAGGAAATGTCGTGCTCTTCTGTCAAGAGCCAGCTGCAGACCCAGCTCCTGAGCTACCTCCTCTGAAGGTCATGGACAAACACGGAGGCACTGGCTGGACCCCTGGGCAGCCATGGGGAGGCTGGAAGCCAGTCTGGAGTTTCCAGAGTTCTGTGGGGAGCAGCTCCACTTGAGGTGCGCAGGGTTGTCCTCCTGTTCTGGGGTGCAGTGTTCCCAGGGTGAAGTCTGGGCCTGAAAAGGACCTCGTGTTCCTGGGGGGCACAGCTGTCCTGTGACTGACCGGTGCCTGGGCCTCATGTGCTTCGCACGCACCTGGAACAAAAAGTTTCCCTGGGGTGCTTGTGCTTGTCCCTGGATGCCAGGCCCAGGGTCAGGATTCCTGCGGAGCAGGGTTCCTTCCAGGCTGCACTGCCTGCTGCTGCCTTGGGCGGCACCCCGAGGAAAAACCTGAGCAGCTCTCCATGTGAGGTCAAGCGTGGGCCACTGCAGAGCCAGTGGCAGGGATGCAGCTCAGTGGTAGAGTGCTTGCTTTGCATGGGAAGCCCTGGGACTGTTCTCCAACATCACACACAGAAATATTAAGTAAATCCATACATCTGTTATTCTCTTCGGCACAAAAGGAGGCCACCCCAGAATCCCTCTTGAGGTTCCTTGGAAGCTCCACGAGCGTAGGAACCCACAGACACCCCCTTTACTGACTTCCTGTATGGCTCAAGGGCAACGGTCTAAGGAAAGCTAAGGAAGAGGTAGTGACAGTCATCTGAAATGCCACGATGTTGTTCACACCTGGAAAGTCTCACACTGGCATGTCCCATGAACCCAATGAGACAGACCTCAGACCTCACATGGTGTGATTTGCATGTAGTCGAGGGACTTATTCTACCCACAGCTGAGACCTGGAAGAGAGAAACACTCTGGGACATTTGTGGACACAAGGGAAGGATATCATAAGCTTCCCCATTTCTGCATTGCAAAAAGCAACATGGCGAGACCAGTTGTATTTCAGGAGTGTTTGTAGGTGCCTACACATCCATCTTCCACACATAAGTCGGTCTGTTTATATCCATGTGTTGACAAATTGACACTGATGGCAAGATTAAGGCGGAGATGATAATATTGTAAGTCACGCATGAGTGCCTATTCGTCAAGCTTTTTATAGCACAGAAAAAAAAAATCATAGTTCCCCTTTCCTTATGTCAGTCCAAAGCTGGGAAAATTACAGTGAGTCAGGAAATACACATGCATATGAATATATATATATATATATATATATATATATATATATATCAAGCAAAGCTTTGAAATGAGACAAAATTAAACACAGAGCTGAGCAACTATGTGGTAAATTCAGCCCAATGAAATCGTCAATTGGCAAGTAATAATTGTTTGCCAATCAGCTCACTTCCCCTGAACTCCCATAATTGCTTTGCATTCAGCTTTCAGTAGTGCAGACAATTGTTTCGGCTTATAATTGTGTTTTACCACTGTGAAGACACAGCTTAGGCAGGAAAAAATGCTGAAACCCTGAACTTCTGTGTCACTGGTTCCTCCGTGGTACAAGTCCTAGATGGAATCCAAGAACTTCCTGGGATTAGTGTTTCTATGGAGGAGAGGGCTTTTCTGTAATTGCAGTTACCTAATTCGCTCATCGGAAACTTTCTATAAGCAGGTGGCTGACTTGGTGCTCATTCAGACCTCGTGCTTGTTGGGAGCGGTAATTCAGTGCTCAGAACCATGGGAATATGTCTTTGTGGGCTTCCTGGAGGCACACACCACAGCAGCTTTTCTTGTGAATATGAACCACACAGGAATCTTTTCCTCCTTTGAAACACTGCTTGTTAATTTAAAGCATCTTTGTGCTTCAAAATCAAATCTAACCTTCCTAATTGTCAGTGGGAAACAGTGGGTTTCCCATAAGCACAAAGTGTGCAGTTGAAAAAAAAAAGCAAAGATGAATGACATTCTGAAAGACAGATCTAAAGATACTGGGAAATCCCCCAACAGGGAACACGGAGCTTACCAAGAAGCTTCGGCTAGCCACAAACATGTTAGAATCCGGGTCAGAAAGCTTTGCCTGAGTTTCTAGGTATGGGTTCTAGTGTGCTGTGAAGTTTTGGTCCTGTTGGTAGGTCAGGTCCTGCTTTCTGTCACTACTAAGGCTGAGGTACACGCTATACTGCAAAGGGTAATAGGATGTGCCTCTTGGCTTGTCTCCCCACAAAGCTCCCTACAGCTCTCCGGGGAAAATCGTGGCATGGATGCATGTCATCAGAGAAAGGGCTGCAGACTCATCCATCGGTGACTGCACATTTTTTTGTTGTTGTTTAAAGGAAAGATCCCAAAGGTGAAAGATGTGTCGTGGATTACAAAATGCTCAAGCGCTTGCCTAGCCATGCATAAGGCCCTGGGTTCAATCTGCAGCACCGGAAAAACAAAAATTTAATTTTAAAGTCAAAGAGACTGTTTTGGGAAGATACATGGAAGGGGAATGGCTGGCACACCTGGAATTTCTAGTTCCACTTTTTTCTTGTTTCTCTCTCTCCCTCTCTGTATCTGGAATCAAACTCAGGACCTTGCACTTGCCAGGCAAGCGGTTATGCTGCTGAGCTATGTCAGTGGCCCTCTAGTTTTAGCCTTTTGAGGAATTTCCAAAGTGATTTCCATAGCGGTTGCAATACTGTACATTCCCACCAACGATGTCACACAGTTTCACCAGCACTCATTATTATTTGATGCCCTGGTGATGGTCATTCTTTCTGGAGTAAGACAGAATCTCAGGTATCTTCCTGCAAGAGTTAAAGGATATCAAATAATAGTGACCTGTGCATACCTATGTTTATAGCAGCACAATTCATAATAATGTTAAGTGAAATAAATCAGATACACACACTTAGATAGCACATGTTTCTTATATATGAGAAACAAATTATAAGCAAAAGCAACATAAAGGGTAGGTAATAGGAAATGGGGAGACAGGTGGTTCTCAAACATAAAGGGGACACGTGATGGAGGGGGAGGGAGGAAGAGAAGGGAGAGGGGATGAAAAAGGAATGCAGATGTGATACAGACACGCACTGACTCTTCACAACAGCTGTCAGCATTGTGTACTACAAACCTAGACTGATAAAAAGAAAAAAGAAAGTCAAAGAGAGTAAGATTCTTTTTTGTCCTATCATAAGTAAGGGAAGTCAATCAGACTTGCATGTGTAAATACCGCATCATAACTCCTTAGTGTAAAAACAACCAAAACCAAAACACACCGAAAGAGTACATCAGATCCAAAATGTACAACAGACACTGTGAAAATGAAAGGGAAGAATGATCAAAATGAAAGAACAACTGGGATAGAGGAAAGGAGAAAAAAAGGGGAAAAATTATATGTATATAGGTGTACGTGTGTGTGTGTGTGTGTGTGTATACAAGGTAGATAACTATACTACCAATCCGTTAGTTCATCCAAATGAACAGTTTGTGTTTTCACTATTTGATCATGTTTTAATGCCTAAATCTTACAATGTAAACAACTACTTTGAAGATAACAATATGCAATATATTAACTAGTGATATATATTTTTTTGAAATTCTGTATCATTTTCTATGCTTTTTTTAAACAAAAAAGAAAGGACCGAAGGAAACGTGCCATGGAGTGTCCACGTACAATGAAAAATGGAAGGGGTAAGGTGAAAAATCTTAGGCAAAATGAAAATGCTTTCAGCGCCTAAGCGGACACAGCAATGAAGCAAGATCCCACGCACTGCGCCGCACTTAGGGAAACAACAGATTGGGATTTAACTACATGTTTGCTAGAGTGAATAAAGCACATGCCCCCGAGGGCCATGGGGACTCTAGGGTGGGTTTCTAGAGAGAATGCCCAAGAAAAGAGGCAATCATTGGTGTTTATGTGCTGAAAACAGTTATTTTGGGCTTCTGAGGACCATAAAATTGATTTAAAGAATGGCTTGAAAGGGTAAAAAGAGTAATGCAGGACAATTAAAGACATATAATTAAATTGGTTTGTTTCTAAGTACCTTCCAGTAATTAAGAGTTCATGCTTGGCAAAACCCCATAAAACCAGATTTAAGATTTAAGCAAATTCATAGAAACCCACCCGCAAGTATTCCAACTTGTGGAGAGGACAACTATTCAAAAGGTGCAAGACGTGGGACCCGTATGTGAAGATTTAAAGATTATTCGCCATGTGACTATTTTGGATTTTCACTGTTAGTTGCTATTTGTTTTACTTGGTTCCTGGTGTTCCATAGAGAGTAGGTATGTCTATTATAGAGGTAGCTAAACACTACTCAGAGAGGGAAGGGCTTGTAGAGATACTGCTTCATGTGAGAACCACAGAGACACAGTCACACCTTAGTGGTGGCCCTGCGGTTTCAACACTTGAACCCAGAGGGGATGCAAAATTCTTCAAAGGTGTTGACTTTTCCCTACACAATGATTCCTCCTCACTTGGCTGCATTCCCGTTAGTGACTGGGCCAAATGCTACGGAAATGCCTATTTCTTGACAGGAAGTAGTAATTCACATGTGAAAAATAATGTAAATCGAAACAACGTTAAGCCTGCAACTTATTTCAGGAAGAAGAAATCATCAGCATGAACTGAAGAAACAACACATGCCAGGGGGGAATGTAATTTGGTGCGATCCCTATAGAAGTAAGTGTGGAGATTCTTCAAAAAACTAAAGATAGAAACTCTACTGGAACTAGCTATACTTCTTCTGGATAGCTTTCCCAAAGAGTTAAGGCCATCGTATGACAGTGATCCATGCATAGCAATGTTTATAGCATCATTATTCATAATAGCTAAATCTTGGAAGCACACTATAAATATCTATCGATACATGAATGGATAAGGAAAATGGGGTGAATATAAATACACACAGTAAGTACTACTCAACCATAAAGAAGCAGAAATTTGAGTTATCTGTAGGGAAATGGATACATTTTGATAACATAATGCTAAGTGAAATAAATCAGACATGAGTTATCGATCATACAATTTCTCTCATATGAGAAACCAAAAAAAAACTAATTTAAAGAGCAAAATAAAATAGAAATGATGGAAAACAGTGAGGTTGACTCTTTAGAGTGGGGGAAGAAATATAGGCAAGGAGAGGATGGGGGGAGTATAAAAGGGAACAGAAATGAGTAAGATACAATGTGCATATATATCAATTCCCCAAGATACTGTAATTATTATGTATCACAAATATGCACCAATACAAAAGAAATCCCAAAAATGTACATATTGCAAAGAATAATAATGAATCGACACAGAAGCCTGATAGATTTTTCTATGGAGGATTTAATTAGAAACCTCACTCTAAAGCTGCCTGAAACCTATTTTGTGCTACACACTTTTAGGTATTTTATTCAAACCAGTTCTCTTTCTGTAAAAACTTAACAGTATCATTAAATCCACATTGATAAAAGGACTCCATTTTCCTTCTGCTTGGTGGGAAGAGGGATTGGTTCAGCCTCACCAGGTTTGCCAGGGACAACTGCAAGACAAGGGTGAAATCTAAGCTGTAGAACATTACTGTACAGATAAAGAGATGCTATTCAGATACAGCTGTGCATGTATGCTGTGATGGTGTCAACCCGAGCAGTCTGGAAGCTTAGCTAACTGACTCAGTAGTTCTACATCCCGGGTGTAGAGGACAAGACCTTATTGCTCTGGGATGTTGTTCACTGTGTCTACTTGAGAGGTTTAGAAGTTTGACTTAGTGATCCAGCAGGGGGGCCAGGGGTCCTCACTTTGTAAACATCCTGAGCCTGTGCAAGAGGAGGGCAGGGAGTTGGTGTGAGTGATGAAAAGATTCTCCTCCTTTTTGCTCTTGTGGCTTTGCTGTCTTCTGCTGCTTTGAACAGTTGCCCCTGGGTCCTGCCACCCTGCCTTGGAGCCAGCTGATTATGGACTCAAATCTCTACAAACTGTCAGCTAAACAAACTTTTCCTCCCTTCATTTTGTGTTGGGTACTTTGTCTCAGCATGAGAGAAAAGTAACTAAGACACATGCTAAGCGTTCTTATTACAGATACAATTAGCAATAACCGAAAGTCAGTAGGAAAATAATTACAAAGTGAATGCCACACAAAAGACCAGCGGAGGGCATCTCAGCATTGATATGGTTGATATTTTGGGCCAGGAATTTGAGATGGTTGCTGCCCTGGACATTAGCACATTTGGCAGTATCCCTGGCCTCACTGCAGGAGAGACCCATAGCGGTACCCAGATGTGACAACCCAAAATGACCCCAGACATCACCAAATAGTTCTGGGATACGCTATTGCTCTGTGTTGACATCCACTAGATTAGGCTAAGGGAATCAATATTTTTATGTCAATTGTTCATTTGGGTCCTTACTTTTCTCTCCAGTATGTTTATATATTTCATTATCTCCAATTTTCTAAATAAATAAATGATTTAAGTTGTTCTGACATCGCAATGAGTTTACAGACGTGAAACAGAAGACGGAAAATGCTACACAAACTAAGGGCTATTTGGCCGCAAAGGGCCTGCATCCTGACAATGCGTGAGAACCAAGTCCTCACGCATGATCTGTGCTGTAAAGTACTGGAAAATATGGCACTCAGCCATACAATGTGTACAATAAAATGATCAATGAGCTTCCAGTGCATAGGACGCCTGTTGGATTCTGTGGGGACTTTCAGTGGATTAGGACTTGGCTGAAGTCACCAAAGGCCATTGCTCACCATTATATCCTGATTGGTGATGTTCATATAAAAATCCAGCTGCCCTTTGTCCTGTGGAGAAATGTCCAGTCGCCCACAGAAAGGAGAGATGGTCACCGTGCGGCCCACAGGCAAGATGGGAAGGCTGTTTGTGAGGCCTCCATCCACCCACTTCTGTGGAAAAGAAGGTCCACATCAGCACATGTCTAAGGCACAAATTCCAAGGGAAGAGAAGTGGATGGCTTTGTCAGTGAGCAGGCTCCCTCCTCGTGTTAAGACCCACGCTCGGGGCCCTTCTAAATTACCGTTTCAGTGGGCTCATCCAGCTGAGGAGCTGGCTATTTTGGGAGCAAAACAAATCTTTGTGCCCCTGTCACTTACCTCTCTAATAGGAACTCTGGGCAGAATCAGGAGATTTCTCCAATAGCTGAAAAGCTAGACTATGCCACTTAAGATGGACCTGAATTTGTCGCATGCATGGGGCATGTCTCAGAAGCCGTGCATTATGAGAGTGGGATTTCTTAGGTTACCCAAGTGGAAAGTCAAGTTTATGGTCGACTCTGAACAAAATACCCGCCACTAGCGGAGGTCCTGTTTTTAGTATCTGTGCTGCTGAATCAAGCATGAGAGGTCCTATTTTGACAAGAATCAGAAATTGTCACTTTCCTCGGCAAAGTTGAAAATAAATAGAACACCCAGAAATTCCACTATTGGCAAAGTGGCTCCCATGTACACAGAACAGGGGTTTTGTTCTAAAGCCATGTACACAGAACAGAGGTTTTGTTCTAAAGAAAGGGAGGTGCTGGGTGAAGAATAAGCTTTTCTCAGAAGGAGTTCTGCACTCTCCACTCACCCCCAAAGAAGGGCGATGGCTGGGGTAGGGAAGGGAAGAGGAAAGAAAAGAAACAGAGGCAGGAAAGCATCCTTGACACTTCACTTAAGCAGTTGTACTGTGAGGAACAGGGACAGGAAGCAATAGACAGTGATCCTCATGTTAAATATTCCAATCATGAGGATTCTCAGTGCATCCAGGAATCCACACAGCTAGAGAAGTAAACACCGACATACAGAAATGGCTTCCATGTCCTCCAAGCCAGACCCGCCATTAGAATTATGTCCCAGGTGACGTGATACACAAACCAACAGAAGAAACGTCTGCTGCTGGTTGAGAAGCCCTCACAAAGAGTCTGTCAGGGAAGGCTGCAAGCAGACTGTTGTTTGAACAGGTTAATGTACAATTCTAAAATGGCAATTTTTAATATCGGTAAGGCTTTCAATTGTGTTTTAATAAAATTGCACAATGGTGCAGCGAGCGAGGAAGGCAAAACAGGTCAATGTGAATGTATTTCACTCAGTTAAAACCTTTTTTTCCTTCTTTTATTTCTTCCTTTCTTGTTGCTAACTTACAACACCTGGTAATGACATGCTTGGTAATCCATTACTTACAAAGGCCTGGCCTAGACACCCACACCTAAAGAAGAATGCAAGTCAGCTCAGAGCATAGGTAGAAAATTTCTCTTGACAGAATTAAATGTTGGTAGAGGAGAAAGTGTACATAGACTTGATTAAAACGAAACTGGTCTAGACAATTTGTATATTAGCATTATTTTCAACATAACAAATACACATTGTAATGATGTGATACAGACTCACCAAGAGGTATATGTAGTATACATCAAGTGTTTGTAAGCATGTGTATGTGTACATGAATAAATGCATGTAGCATATACATAAATGTACTATATACCTGTACTAAAACACTGCCAGAGGTTGTGATATTTTACATATATTTTACATGTATGTTATTTTGCACATATACATATATATATGAGAGAGGGAGACCAGATTATATGAATACAAACTATGAAAAAGAACTTTGCCAAAAAACTTAAAAAGCTCCATAGCACCTAATTTTATCCCAGAATTTGCTTGCTGCCCCCACCCCCCACACTTAGATATGAATATCAAATTCCAGAATAGGAAAATGCCTTGCAAAAAGAAAAAAAAAAAAAGACTCCTTCCAAAATTATCTCATTTCATACTCAACAGAACCTGTCACCAATGATGGTAAAAAAACCCCAAAAAGATTCATGTCTGCTTCATCAAAGAGAATTGAAGACAGGCCACATGACCGTAAGAAAGAGCTCATCTGACTTGTTCAGCTTAATGAGAAGAAGGGCAATTTGGCTCATTAAATTGAAAAGTGTTCTAATTTACTATGGGGTTAACGACTGCTGTTGGAATTGAAAATCCTTTTCTCCCCCCACTCCGCCTCCCCCATTCCGTTATCTCTCGTTAGCATATTCCGGTTGGATAAATGACGAGGGAAAACACACAGCTTGGCACACATCTTGATTACACCTCGATGATCACAGTTCCTCTGTAACCCACAGTGTCTGAACCCACCAGCTCCGCCATTCTCCTTCTTGATGCTGTCACGTGCCAGTGCCCTCAGCACGACCAACCACACGCTCATTCGGGCATGCTGACTCTAGCAAGATTGCTGGCAATAATCAGGGCCACAAATATTCTTCAACCTCCAATTAAAACTGGAAGCATTTGACATCATGTGTTCTGCTGATAGCATAAACTCATGCATATTAAGTACTGCAGTACCTAAATTCTCTGGCTGTTACCACATAATTCTGCAAATTATTTCCACTTTCTGGCCTCCTTGGTGGTATCCTACATGGTGGTAGCTAGTGTCGTGAGCTTCTGTCTGATTCCAAACTCATGCTTAGGAAAACGACTCCAGGTCTTCTCTTTCAGAGCTGCGCTGTGTATTTATTGATTTTTATCTTACAGCACTATCCTCAAAGACCGGTGAGGGCAAGTACATTAAAATTCCAGGGCCAAATGCGTTTCAAAATCAAACTCTCTGCATTGCCCAGAATTACTGTGACTTGATACCGTTACAGGCAGCTGAGTTAGAAATATTCTAGGCAGTCAGACAGGGCTGGGCCCTCAAAAGTTGTAAAGTGCAGAAGGCCAGATACCTTGCAGCACTAGAGGAGACAGACACCTCTGCTGCAGTCCAGATCTCAAGAAGACAAAAGGCACAATAAATGCAAGCACATCTTAAGTATAAACATCAGGGACTGATATTCTAAATATCTAAATAAACCCTAAGGTATCCATCACCTTGAGGAAGCCACAAGCCACCATCCCAGCCCCCTACAGGAAGAGTCAGTCACTGCTCTGTGTGCATGCCTGCTTGCTATGTGACTCGCTTCCCTATTTGTCCTGGATTTGGTCAATTTTACCTGAACAATTAATGTTGTTGGTTGACCACAGTTCTGTCCCACTTCATGCCCACCTTGCGAGTTCCCCTATTTTCCTCGCCTTGGACCAGTCTCACCTCGTGGTTTTGCGCTATAAAAGTCCCTAGAAAAGACAAGAGTCCCAGGCAACCAGCTCAGGACCCCTTCTGTCTCTCTCAGATAGAAGCTTTCTTTCACTTCATAAATACATTCTGCTCTTAACCTCCATTGTTCCTAAAATTCACTCTTTGATTTTAGAGAACATGAATTCACACCAGACATCTAGTAGGCTGGGAGTTTCATGCCCCTCTATCAATACCACACTAGTCATCCAACTATCCTTATCCAAACTCTGGCACTGCTGTAAGCATGGTAGCCTGAATCCAAAGAGATATCAATAAACAAGTGTTTCGTAGAAAAGGAAACTCAGGTCCAGTCTGAGGCAGTGTCTACCAAGAGGGTTATTCAAGGTTACAGGACTGCCAATCAGAATTCATGGAGATATCCAAAAAGACACAGTGAGACCCTGCTGCACACCAACAGACTACATTCTTGATGTGTTAGCACCTGTTAATTTTTGCTTTACATGCTGATACGGCATGGATGCCTATTAAGTACATGCTTTATGAATTCAAACAATGGTACCATGTCATTTAAATGGAAAACTTAAAATATACTGAGGCGCAGGACCTAATGTTTTATAAATCAGTTAGAATTGATTCCCCATATATCATTCGTTGAATCTTTAAAAGATCCCTCAAAACTGTAATCCTGGCATGCTGAGAGGCTGAGTCAGGAGGATCATGAGTTTAAGCTTAGGATGCGGAGGTAGCTTGGTTCAAGGCCCTGGGTTAAGTCTCCAGGTGTGCAAAACCAAACAAAACCAAAAAGAACAAACTCTTTAAGGTAGGAAGGAAATCCATCCTTGGTCTCTTTCTGACATTTCAGTTACCCAAGGTCTAACAAGTTGTAAAAAAATGTTAAATGGAAAAATGCTAGAAATAAAAGAATTCATAAATCTTAAGTTGCACATTATTTTGAGTAGTGTGATAAAAACTTGAGCTGTCTAATTCTATTTCGCCCAGGATATAAAACATCCATTTCCCAGGGTATCCAAGTGGTATATGCTACCCTTGGTGTAATCACTTAGTAGCTGTCTCAGTTTGCAGATCAACTGACTCTTGCAGTGTCTTGGTGCTTATGTTGGAGCAACCCTTACTTTACTTACCAATGGAGTCAGGTGTAGTGGCACTCACCCATAATCCCAGTATTTGGGAGGCTGAGGCAGCAGGATTATAAACCCACTACTGCATCAAACATAGAAGGGCAGATTAATTCTGATATGATGGGGCAAATAGGAAAACAATAAAAATAGGGCTGGGTAATAGACATAATGTCAGGTATCTACTGAGGACTTTTAAATGAATCCTCTATGAACAAGGGAATACTGTAGATCAGTTCCCCCATTTTACAAGGGGAAATTATTTCATAGGTCTCCTTGCTGTAAGTCAGGGGTTGATAAGCCTCACCTCTGTTTCAGCAAATAAAGTTTTATTGGCACACTGCCACGTCCTTTTGTTTACGGATTGTTAATGGCTTCCTTCCCACTATAATAGCACGCATGGCTGAGGAAGTGGAAATAAGGAGATTACATACTACAATGCCCAAGGTACTTACTACAGGATGCTCTTCAGAAATATTTCAGAAAACACATTATCTGCTGGTGTACAGCATACACGCAAAAGTGGGTAGAACTGGTCTTTTCACTACGATTCATATTCTTTTTCACACATCATAGAGTGATTCCCAGTGGGGCAGGGAAATCAGCACTGCTTTCTGAGCAGTGAGGAAGAAATTTTAAAAAGGAGAAACACATGAGGCTTAAAAATAATTTTACATTTGCAAATCTGTCTTGCTTCCAGGAAGTAGGCTACAAATAGTCATACCAAGCAGAATGGTGGTGCTTAGCTAGTCTTAAAATGCAGAGGGAAGTGGGGAAGAGGGAGACAGCAAGACAGAAAGGGAGAATGAGATGGACAGATAAAAACAGAGACAGAGAAAGAGAAAAATAGTGACAGGCAGAGAGAGACAGAGAGGAAGAGAGATGGAGAAAGATGGAGAGGAAGAGATGGAGACAGAGAGAATGACAGAGAGAGAGAGAGAGAAACAGACACAGAGACAAAGACAAAGACAGAGAGAGAATGAATACAAATCTACCTCCCAGAATATAGTTCAGATTTCCCCACTAAAGTTAAAGAAAAATAGGAGGGGAGAAAAGACAGGTAAGATTTTAGAATCAAAGGAAGTGAAGTGGAAACAAGATTAAAACAAAAGAGGTTGAGAAAAACTGCTGTATTGAATTCTGCTGAATTAATGCTCTTGATACACTACTGACAATTTTGAATGTTTAAAAGTTGATCCAAAATAGTGACTTCAAAAATCAAGAGTGAACAGCTGAGCATCTGTAAATCCAGCAAAAAAGCATTCCCTGGAGGACAGACACATTATTTCAAAAATTAAGTACACAATGCAAAAACATCTAAAACATGGTTGGAAAACCGAGGAAGTATACACTGATACACATTTACTAACCCAGTGGGTCCCCAGCCCAGCTACTGTGTCTGCTCTGTGGCGATTGAGCTATGCTTCCATGAGAAATGTCTAAGTGGGGAAGAGCTTAAGGACTACAGTAAAACTATGTAAACGCAAGGCAACACCATTCACTTTCCAACCGATGTGCCGACAGTCATAAATAAGAAGCAATGCACCACACAAAGTTTCAATGGAGGGAGCATAAAATGACAACTTTTAATATACATTCTTATAATATTTATAGAATTGAAATATCACTTGAATTCTAACTCAGAAAAACACCATGAAATCCTACTACCTTTCTTTGGATCTGCATATGGTACTCCCAGTGATAATCCTCTTTTGATATTTAACCACTTGCCAAAATGAATGCTTTCAAAAATATACTGGAAACTCTTTTGGAAATTCTCATTCTGAATTGATGACAAGAATCTGTGAAAACACGGTCTAATAGCAGGCACATCTCCCTGGCATTCCATCCCTGGCAGGATTTCAGAGGAACAGAAAGAAAATTCATTCATTGCAAAGAAAGTCTTAATTTCAGTTTATTTCCCGTTTATTCATTTATTCAGTTACTAATGAGTATCTAGTATACGTAAGTGCTAAAAGTAGTTCTAAATGACAAAGCTACAGAGACCTACAGAAGCTTTTAAAATCATGTAGGACAGTGGGGTAGCTTTCAAAGGCATCGTACCACTTTTAACCACTGGGAGAGTTTAAGGTGCATACTCGTGTGTGTGTGTGTGTGTGTGTGTGTGTGTGTGTGTGTTGTCTTTTTTGAGACAGTCTCACTATGCAGTTCAGGGTAGCCTTGAGCTCACTTTGTAGCCCAGGATGCTCTCAAACTGGCAGCTTCCTGCCTCAGCCTCTCGAGAGCTGGGATTACAGGCGTGTGCCTGTTATTTGTGTTTTACATTAAGCTTATATCATATTAAAGTACGGTGCTTCTAAGTAGGGTCTTTTAGGAGAAATGTTGGATTCACGTATCTCTCATAATAAGCTCCAGCATGCTCACTACCTATTAATACCAGACACAGTGAGACAAAATGTGGCTATATTGAGGGAAAGTCATAGGAGAAGGTTGTGGACTGCCCCAACTTCTACCTCGATTGGGCTATGGTGCTTTCTCTGTCCTTTGTCAATCCAGGCCACAAATACAAGCCACACAGCGCCTCTGCTCTTCCTCTTTCCGCATTAGCCTCTTTTGCTGCAGAAAAACAGCCCCAGCCAGCCAAGAAACAAATCATCCCCCAAGCGAGCTGGGTGCAAACATTACAACCTAGCAAACCAGAGGTGCTTTCTGCACCATGGTAGTCTGTACGTCGTTTATAACACATCAAAGGATCCCACCCACTGTCAGACACACATTTCAGGCAAAGTTCAGTCGTTCCCGAAGGTGGAAAGGGAAGAATCTGGAAAGGACGTGGCACGGAAGCCCTGCCAGGCTGTGAGAGGGGCTTGGGCTTGTGGAAAGTCAGGCAGGAGCAGGAAATAGAGTTTGGAAAGGGGTGTTTTCAGGTCCCATGGCGCGCAAGGTCCCGTGGGGCAGTGGAAGTTGTGATGCGTGTGTGTGGCTTTCACGTCAAACTACAAAGGAGACTGATGGCTTTCAGGAGACCGAGGTACAGTCCCGCAGGCCACAGGGACGTGCACGCTACACATGCAGGCACAGTTAAGGGACCCGGTGGGGGGTTCCCTCTCTCCCCTGCTGGTCCCTGACCTGCTCATTCCCTGTTGTTATTCTAGGGTCAAAGGATTCACTCCCTACGATGGAAAATTCCATTAGGAATCCTAATTCCTCCTATGAGACTCTTTTATTCACCTTTCATCTTCCTGTGGCACATGCAAGAAGCGAGCATGGAATAGCCGGGTGTGGTGGCACCCGCCTGCCATCCCACACTCCGGAGGCTGAGGCAGGAGGATTGTTGTGAGTTTGAGACCAGCCTGGGCTACAAAGTGAGCTCAAGACCAGGCTGAGCTGTGTAGTGAGACCCTGTCTCAAAAAAAACGAGGAGAAAAAAAGGTGGGCATGGAAAGAAATGAGGTGGCCGGCGATACAGCCCAGCAGCTCAGCATCTGCCTGACAAGTGCGAGGTCCTAAGTTCAATTCCCGCTACAAACAACAACAACAAAAAGAAATGCAGTGGATATACATTTTTTAAAGACCTAAAAGAGTCAAAGTACACCAAAAGAGACAACAGAGAGAATTTAATGTTCATTATTTTAGAAGACGCCTCTTTCCAGTGAAATGACTTCAGTGGTAGAGATAATAACCTCCATGTATATATTATATGTAGAGAGAGATTTTTTTTTTTTTTTTGGTACCAGAATCAAACTCATGACCTCACCCTTGCCAGGCAGGTGCTTATGCCACTGAGCTAAAACTCCAGCCCTATATTTCTATTTATTTAAGAGAAAAAAAGACTCAAGAAAGAAAAAAAAAAAACAAAAAGCAAAAGAAACAACTACAACAAAACCAAAACAATAACAGTATAGGTTTTCAAAACAAGACGGCAGGAATTCAACAATGGTTGCAATATTGTGTATTGTTATCTTCAAAAGGGTTGCTTAGATTACCAGATATAGACATGGGCAAAGAAGGAAAGAAGGGAAAAGGGAAAATATATAAATACATGTGGTAGCTAAGATGACTATACTACTAATCTATTAGTTCTCAGAAAAGAACAGTTCATACTTATATGATTAGATCATCACCTCCTAATCTTGATTTCCTATGCATTAGTAAAGTCAAGGGTAATAATCCCTACAGCACTATATGCAATAATAACAACAGAAATTTTACTTCTTTTTCCTTTGACAAGAATATGGAGAACTAGATTGGTAAAGTAGTCCCCAAACACACACTCCTATCCACAAAAAGATTCAGGGCCCAGGCCTTTTCCGGCTGGTTTTGAGCTCACTTTGTAGCCCAGGCTGGTCTCGAACTCGTAACTATCCTCCTGTCTCAGCTTCCTGAGTGCTGGGATGGCAGGCGTGCGCCATCACACCTGGCTATCTGGGGATCTTTGACCTAATGTTTCACAGTGGTTGTTGAAGCTGCAGTCATTACATCTAAGTACCAGGAAACAGGAAAGAACAACAAAACACAACCAGATAGATACACAGCTTACATATTGTTCACTGACATACAGCTTCCTTCCTTGCAAGTCCAATAGTGTTTCAGTTTGTAGCTCTTTGGCCAATGATTGAACGACGGCCCTTCTTACCTGCAGGGGAAACTAAGACACATACCCTTTTAGCTACACAGCCTTGGGTCCAGCCAGAAACTAAGAATCTATTACTAAGAAAGAAGAAGGAAGTTATATCAGAAGAGAACTTCCAGCCTCTGCCCCCTGATTTGCCTTCTTGATTCTGCTATTTGTAGTTTTACCAGTGGAAATGTTTTGCACAGTCTCAGTGCAAGTTGGCTTTCTGGGACTCAGTGGTGGCTTTATTCCATCTCTTTCCCTGAGACATCATTTATTCGCTTTATCTACACCCCACCATCTCAGTCACCACCTCTTAATACAGTGCTCGTGTCACCAGTTCTGATGAATTTTGAGCTCTGAGTCCCCTTGGTACGTTTGGTTGTGGCTTGAGTCTGTGCCCCAGAGGTTCCCATGCGAGAAAGTGGGTCTCCAGTGTAGGGATCTGAGAAATGGTGGAGGCAGAGATCACAGACCGGGGTGAAGTTATCAGGGATGAAGTCATCTCTCAGAGGACCCAGTCAGTTTCTGCCTGAGCAGGTTATAAAAAAAGCAAGCCTGTGCCTGAATTTCTCCAGCTTCTTGTTTCGGCATATGATTTTTTTTCTTACACAAACTCCCAATAGGGCACCATTTTTGCACAGCCAGAGAGATCCTCACCAGAGATAAAAGAGAGGGAGCCATCCACCCAATCTCGGCCTTTCAGATTCCAAAACCTTGTGAGGTACATAAACCGCTTTATAAAAATGCTGCACAGCCTCAGGTATTTTATGACAGCAACAGAAAACACACAAATACATCCCTCTTCACAGGAATATAGAATCTCAGAAAATGCCTCAGGATTGTTTTTTTACCATGCTGACATTTTTCTTAAGGCTGAAGTATATTATAAAACAACTCCGTGAAGTCAAAGTCATTTTACAACTCTGATCATTATAAAATTAAAGTTCACAATACAAAGTAAATTTTCATAGCAACTTTACATGTATTAAAATTTTATACATAAAAGTAAATGTTGACCTTTATTCATACAACAAGAGGGAAAATGGTACTTTAAAATAACCATGCAGCTGAAAGTCTGACAGAGTGCGAAGAAATTTTTAAATGGTAAAAGACATAACACTTTTCTTGGAAACAGAATGTATATTAGCTGTGAGAGATGGAATTTAAAATAGGTAAAATTAGGAAAGAGCCCATGAGCTGATATTTCAATTATTTATGACACTAAGATAGCAAAATATATGTTGTTTCTCAGTGGCCACAAAAAGGGTACATCATTACCAACAACCTACCATGTGCATATGTCTAATAAATAGACTAACAGAGAGCCAGCGTTGCTCTGGGAGAGTCTCATCTTTGTGTGTGGGTGGTTTTCATCCACTTATTTAAATTCTCTCCTACTTAAGCTTTCTTTCTGTGCCCTGTCCCAGGGAAAACTGGTTTGAGGAAAGAGTCATATGGGATACAGACAAGACGATTCAGAACACGAGGCAGTCTCTAGGAAGGACATCTTGAAGACTGGTGAAGACTGGTAGGACTGGAATGCAGGTATTTCTTCCATCGTGTAAAAATCAGTTCTTGCCTTTCCTGGGACACATCCTTAGCTCTTCCGTGGCACTCAAAGGAGGGGACCATGCTCATACTTGGAGTGAGAGAGTGTGTGTATCAAGGGGACTTTCCAAGAGTTGTGGTACTTGTGTATGAATAAATAAATACAAGCCTGTTACATACAAATGAAACACATGGCATTGGTTTGTTTTCAAATACAGTGGTCCTTGGTTCGCAAACGTAATTCCTTCCCAGATTCTGCAGACGACTTTGGCTGTTTTCATCACCTGATGCAGAGTTTGCAGAACAAAAGGAAATTTTGCTCCCCAAATGCATTCATGCACCCCAGAATCAACGTATATGCCTCATCTCTGGCAGATGGTAAGCAGGGACTATATTTCAAGACAAAATGTATCCCTGGTGTATGTTACATAGTGCATTTTATTGTAAAAGCCACAGCACAGGTATGTGCTAAATAAATACTGCATTTGATTATAAATGTGTGTTAAGCAGATGATATATTTGCTTGTAAAATGCGTATTTCTGGCACGTGCTAACTAGATATTCTAGGTGATTATAGGTATATAATCAACCATATATATATTTCTGGTACATTGAGTATATAGTGTATTAGATTATAAAATGTGTATCTCTGGTATATCTTAAATAATACTATATTGATTATAAATACGTGTTCAATAGATACCATATTTCATTATAAAATATATACCTGGGGTATCTTACACAAATACGACATTTGACTGTACAACGCATATCTCTGATTATAAAATCCCTATCTCTGGTTCATGCTAGATAGATCCTATAATGGATTATAAAATGTGTATTTCTTATATGTGCAAAACAGATACCATATTAGATTTCGAACGTGTGCTAAATAGCTACTATATTTGTTTATCAAGTGCACAGCTCTGGTATGTGCTAAGTGGATAGTGCATTTGATTATAAATATGTGTTAAAACATAAAGTTGATTATAAAATGCTTAGCTCGGTATGTGCTAGACATATACTATATTTGATTATAAGTATGTGTGAATTTGATAAAACACATATCTGTATTTGATAAAATACATATCTCCGTGTCTCTTGTATGTATTAAACAGATACTGTTTTTTATTGTAAATTTCTTGTCTCTTCAATGTGTGAAAGGGACACAATATCTGATTATGAAATGCCTCTCTCTAGTACGTAGTAATAGGAATGCTACTGGATTATAAAATGAATACAGGGCTGGGGATTTAGTTTAGTGGCTTAAGTGCCTGCCTGGCAAGCACAAGGTCATGAGTTCGATTCCCAGCACCAAATAAATAAATAAATAAATAAATAAAACGAATACCAAAGGAGCCTACCCTTAGCTTGGAGTGGCAGCTGTGTAAGACTGCTGGGCAGCACTGAGCTTAGATTTTATTTTTTACATTTTTTTTTTTTTCCTGGTACAGGGAATTGAACTCAGAGCCTTGTTCTTGCCAGGCAGGCACTTGTGCAACTGAGCTGTATCCCTCTGGCTATGAGCTTAGATTTTAGATGGGGCTCCCTTCTAAATCTCCTGGAAAGGGCTGGCATCCTGCCTCAGCTGACAGACCAGGTGAGGCGAGTTCTCTGGAGTTGCGTGTGTTTGTGCTTTGGCTCTCTGCACGGAAGCAGAGAACCTTGGAGAAGTACAGGCACGGGGTTGTCAGAGGAGGGGCTGCGGGCTTGGAGGAAATGAGACCCGGCGCTGTGAGGTGATTGGGCAGGAAGGTGTACAAAGCCTTTTCCCACCCTGAAAGAGTGCTTTGGCTCCTGGCATCTATCAGAGCAGCTGCCACCAGGACGTATTACAGACACAACATTTTTTTTATTGGCTTCGAACACTGTAGTCACACCTTGCTACTCAATGGTGTTGAAACTCATTGGACCTGGTACTTACTAAGCATCTTGACCTGATTTTCTTCATGTGTCTGGCACTTGGTGCGGCAGCTGCTGTACCGTGTAGCCAAGACAATCTGTCTGAGATTTACTGCGTCTCCCAGACCCAATTAACAGCCGGGACTGATGCACCATGGTCAGTATGTCCGATAAGCACTTAAAGTATCCTGGTGTAAATTAAATTTAAATAATTTTTACAATGATGAAGAAAAGAGCAACGGAGTCAATCGTTGTAATTCATATGATCTGGATGGCGAGGTACCGCAGTCCCTGTTCTAGACATTCTTCCCTCTTACAGGAAATAAAAGTTATTTGTACATGTAACACATGTAAGTGGATTTGACCAGAATAATTACAAAATTAGATCTTTCACAGGAAATGGGCAAATGCAGGTATTAGGGCAAATTCTTAGTGTTATGATGACTTTACCTGCCCTTGGTATTCCACTGGTCTCAGTCCGGTGTAAACGGGCACAAAGCTGCTAGCAAGGAGGACCTGGGTCAAAACAGAACAGCAGCTGCTGAATAGAAGCACTGACATTCAAATGGTAGAGCTGATACATCCCTCCCTAGAAAACCCTACTAAAAGGACAAGTCCCAAACATCTCAAGTGCACGACTGCACAAACCCCTATCCTAAAAGATAACACTGTAGCCAGGTTGGGTGGCTCACTCCTGTCATCCCAGCACTCAGGAGGCTGAGGCAGGAAGACTGCTGTGAGTCTGGGGCCAGCCTGGGCTACAAATTGAGTCCAAAGCCATCCTGAACTGCATAGTGAGACCCTGTCTCCAAAACACAATAAAGAAATCAATAAAACGTTTTTAATATCTAAAATGAACCTAAAGTCACAGACACTGGTCTGTACACTCAGGTTCCATGACCCACCCCTAATTAAAAATCAGCATTGTGATTACAGACAAGCAAGTCTAGTGGAAGTTAAATTTAAATCTACTGGAAGTTAAGTTTTAATCTACAGGAAATTAAGGTGAAGTCTCCAGGAAGTGAAATTTACATCACAAGGAAGTTGATTATAAATCTATAGGAAGGCAGATTTAATCTAAAGGAGGTAAATTTAAGGTTAAGTCTAAATTCCTCAGTATGTACAGGTTGTGGTTGCAGGTAAACTATTTATAATAGTCTATTACTAATGCATTATAAAAACTGTTCTAAAGTTGCATTTTTATTTCCCAGGAATAAACCCCTGTGATCTTTACAGGAGAGGAAAGTTCCCCGTATTTTAAAGATGCCGTGTCATGTGCTGGCACATTACTGCAAGGCAGAGGCAGGGTTTATGTTCCAGCATCGTGGTTAGGACGCATACATAATGTGACTGTGACAAGGAGGGTTTCCAATCATATTTTACCTTCCACTTAAAAAGTCAGAATGTGGATGGGGTTGAGGGTATACTTCAGTGGTACAAGGGCCTACCTGGCAAGTGCAAGGTCATGAGTTTGATCCCCCGGTTACCCCCCACCACCCCGCCAAAAAAATAAAGAAAGAAAATAAAAAGTCAAAATGATTGCCATTTAGGATAGTATTGTTAAAAAAATTTTTTTTTAAAAAAGGATAGTACTGTTCCTTCCAACAGAAAAAGCGAACTTCCGATAGCTTTTTTGAAATGTAAATGTTGTGTTTTGCAATGCAGTTTCCAAATCACTAGTGAGTGTTCTATTTGAAAACACATAGCATAAGACACTGAATATTTAACATACAATCTTTCAACTGATCAGCAAAAGATGCTAGGCCTGTTTATTGGCAAAGATTTTATGAAGTTTTTTTTTTTTAAAAAACCATTATTTATTATTCAGAAGTGGATTATGGCCCAAGCACAGATTTATAAATCATTCATTTAGAATTATTTAGAACTCAGAATGCATTTCCCCCAAAGACATAATATTATAGGGAGGATTTTTTAGGTCAGCTCTCAAAAGCCTATTCATTCTGAAATGCCACCAAATTCCGGACACAGCAGCCTAACACAATTTCTATAGGAAAATCTTCGGACTTGCTCCTTGATGATGGAAACTCACTCTTGCTATTGTTATGTCTGTACTCCTGCCAGGGTTATTTCTCTACAGTGTACTTGGGACTAAGCATGAGTTTCCTTAAGAAGTGGCTCTTTCTCCATGGGCAGAATCAGGTGTGTGCTTTTTCTGGTGGAGCACTGGATCCTTTAAAGGGCTGATACTCAGCACATGCCTGTTAGCATCTCTCCTTGCTTTTGGTGGGAATAGAGATCGCTCAACTTCTCCCCACACCCTTATTAATAAGACACACACAGATTGCCAGGGTGCTTGCCCAAGGGAGTCCCAAGGGTGTCTAAATTCTTTAATGCTGCGGTTGGCCTAGACTTGTCTTAATTTTTACTCAAAATATATATTCACATGGAATTTTACCAGTGCGATGGCTTGTATCTAGAAGTACTTCCAAAGCCTCATGAACTCATAGGAGGCAGCCACAAGCAACAAGAGGATTAAGAGTGTGTAGTAAGTGAATCAATCCTCTGGTTAAATCAGCATAGTGCTGGGTGTCGCTGGATGGGTTTACTGAAGACAGAAGACCCACCATGGGTGTGACTGGTACACCTAAGAGGCTTGTAGCCTGACTGGAATAAAAAGGGAAAGGGAGGCTTGCTGCTGCTACTTCCTGCCTGCCATGCCATGGACTGTTTCTCAAGAACTCTGCCATGCCACCCTGTCTTAGAGCCAGTCAACTCTGCATTGTAACTTCTATAAACCGTGAGCTAAAATAAACTTTTCCTTTTTAATTTGAGGGTGTCAGAATATCCAGCAATGAGAAAACTAACTAAAATAATCAGAGTCAACATACACAAGTCAGACTACTTTGGTCACTGTTTGTGTGTCTGTCTTTCTCTTTCCTTCTTTCCTTCTTTCCTTCTTTCCTTCTTTCCTTCCTTCCTTCCTTCCTTCCTTCCTTCCTTCCTCCCTCCCTCCCTCCCTCCCTCCCTCCCTCCCTCCCTCCCTTTCTGTCTTTTGATCAATTTTACCCAGGTCTGTCTCATTTAATTTACTTATAGAAACACAGAATGCACATTAATTTGTACCACTGATTCCCAGGGTAAAGCATCTCCTTTAACCAATTTATTAATCAATTTATTTATTCACCGCAATGTACAATAACCTTACACAAGATTCATCAATCTTCTACCAAGAACCAACTCCAACATTCCTGTAGTAAGGCTTTCACCTGAAAAACTCAATTTTAATAGGTGACAGGATAGACTAGCATGACACTATATTTGTTATGTTCACTCCACAAAGAGGCAAAGCAAGAGCAAGGGCCACTGTAGGTGATTAGCTGAAGAAACAAGCATCTTCAATTCCAACCTTGATGGCCTACTGGTAGCAGCAATGAAATCTGCAGTTGGCATTATTCAGAGGAAGGGTATTCTCACTTGCTGAATTTGGCCTTATCATCAAATGGCTACTCCTTTAAAACTAAATAAATGCAACTCCAGGCTCTAGATATGTTTTTGCGAGCACTGCATAGCTGTTTAATGAAGTTATCTTGCAAAGACAAGATTGCACTTTGGTGACAAGGAAAACAATCTGAGTGTGGTGTGTGTGTTGTGAAGGTACAGTATTGTGAAATTATTACAGTACTTTGAGGACCTGTAGGTTTATGAAGGACCAGAGATTTATTTCATTATGCTGCAGATATATATGTGCCCTACAAAATAATCACTACTTTTAGAACCAGAATTATGACTCCCTCTAACACATCGAAGTATAACAGGAAGTTCACAATTTACTGCTTGGAACTGTTTTGAGGTATTTGGATTAAAGCAAGCTTTCCAATTACTTTCCTGTAGATAATAACAGTAAGAATCCTCCTGAAAGATATGAAAAGTGCAGCAACCTGGAAAATACCTGTCACTCCTCCAAATTGATGTTATTTGTTCTTGTCCTAGGTTACTGGTCCTTTCTATGGACTGATCATTTTTACGTCAAGTAAGTTCAGGGGGAAAATTAGCTTTAGATAGCTATGGAATAATCAGCTTTTTAAAAACCCGTTGTTTACTGCTGTCTGATTGCAGGGTAATAGGAATTCGTAAAGAAGGAGGTAAAGATTGACATGATAAAGCCACTTATGCTTTCAGTGTAGGCGATGGCCCAGTATTTCTGGTACAATCGTCCTCGCTAATAAACCTCAGTACAGCTATAGAGTGCTTGTCATTTCAGGGGCTAACCCATCCAGCAATGTATCTGTCACCTCTTGAGGGAAGAGTAGCTGAGTGCTACTGGCATCTACTGGGCAGACACCCAACAAAGCCCAGACAACAAAGAATCAAGCTGAAACCGAGGGAAGACCGGAATAAATTCTCTAGCTTTCCTTGCTTTTAGTCACTTGTTCTTATCACTAAGCTTGGAAATCACCTGACTGAGGAATATATTCAAATTTGCATTGGGGCAGATAACACCCCTGACATACTAAGCATCTGGTGACTGGTGCCCAAAGGATTTTTCAGGTGCTTGAAGGCTGCCTCTTGTATACAGTTTTTTCTGCGAGTGACACACTGATTGGAAATACCCAGCCTGCACAAGGGTCTGATGGGTGACTCACATCGAGTACCTTGAAAACTTACACCTTGATCCAGCTAACACCACACCACCAGTTTCTGAGCACACATGCCCTGGAGGTAAATCATGTACCCCCTAGATCATGAATGATTTCACCTCCAGGTATCTTCACCAAAGCTTTACGCCACCTACTGATTTCGCCTGTAAATATCCCAAAGCCTAACCGTATGGAGGCAGATTTGCAACTTGGACCTCTACCTCATCGTTTGGCTGCCTTGTCAGTAAACCTCATTTACAAAACATGTGGTTTCAGGAACTGGGGTACCATACAGAAAGCAAAACAGGCATATGTCAGCGACCAGGTCCCAAACGTCTATTACTGAATGTGCAAGGGAAGAAAACAAGGACCTAGCTTCTTTAGCTCATTGCTAGGTACAGCCCTTGAAACATAACATCCGTGTAAAGCCATTGGTTTGATTTTTGTTTATTCTCACTAAATATAATGACAATAAAAATCAAAGTGAGTGACTTCCTGCGGTAGCAGCATAAAGCACTGCCTAGTGCGCATTCCATACACGTGCCGACTGGCTTGTTTCATTTCACTTTTTATAGAAAAGGGGTGTTTAGAAAATTATGTGGCCCGGCTTCCTTAGCAAATAAATTCTCAACAAGGTTCATTTATTCCTCGAGTTTACTGGGGAGTATAATGAGAAACTCTAGCTGTTTATACAGACCCTGCTGGTGTCGTTGAAATTCAAAGACAGAGTCAAATTTATCTTCCTCCAGTCGTGCCAAGATAATGGCCAATCTTCAATTCAGTTCTTATTTTGATTCCACAAAGTTAATGTGAGACGATCTCACTGGAAAAATCTTCTCACTCTGTGCAGGGAAATTCAGGACTCTGCACCACTGGAGACACAGCAGTCCATCTCCAAAGAGCCAGGACACTGTCACAATGGAAAATTTGGGTGTCCCTAAGAAGGAGCATGCATGTATATCCAGAGACACTTCAGAGCACCTGTGTGTGTCAGCCTGAAATGTGGAGAAGCCAGTGATCTGTACCAGCTCAGGGGAGCAGTCAGATGCCTCCCCCATCAAGCCATGTTTTGATGATTAGAATCCATTTCTACTTGGTGGCCAGGCTGGCATACGCCTTTCTTTTAAACCAAGAACTTATCTCTCTAATTATGTTTCTCTGAAGTCTACTATTAAAATACGCTTGACCAAGAGACGGAGGGAGAGGGGTAGGAGGAGAAGGGAATGGGATATAAAAAGAACTAAGATGTGTTATGTAGAGGTAACAATTCCCCGTGATGAATGTGATTTTCACAGACTGCAAATGTACTTGAATTTCCTAGCTGTATACTGGCTTCTGAGCTGGGGGAAAAGACCAGCATAAAGTCTGGTATGTGAAAGGAATGAGCTGAGAGGCCCAACAGACAGTCAGGACTGATTCAGGATTCAAGGTAAAGAATGAAGGGTGGAAAGAAATGGGAATCAGGAGAGGAAGGAGCCCCTGATGGATCACTGTGTCTACCGCGTAAGCAACTGAGAGTTGATGAAGACCTCTTGTACATTTCACTGGGCCCTCCTAAAAAGGTGTGAGGTAGGAGGACAGATGGTGGTCCATCATCTCACAGAGGAAGAAAGTAAAACACGGACAAGTTGAGACGTGTCAGTAGTTCCAGGACCTAATCATAATGGTCATGGAGGCAAGCACAACATCTTCTGTTATTTTGCTCCATCCTCAAATTAATGCATGCATTTGCAGAAAGTGATCTCAGCTTGGTATCGATCAACCCACGAACATAAAGGATCAATAGATGTGAGTCTTGGAGAGAACTTTCTTTTTTCTTGATGTTATTATGGCTTAGATTTGAAATGTCCCTTACAACTTATGTGTCAAAAGTCTGGTTGTCAGCTGATGGGATTTGGGTTTGTTTTTGAGACAAGATCTCACTACGTAGTTCAGGCTGGCCTTGAACTGTGTAGCTCAGTCTGGTGTTCAACTTCCAGCGACCCTCCTGCTTCAGCCTCGCCAGTGCTGGGATGGCACCACCACACCTGGAGAGCCAATGGGGTTTGGGAAGCGGCTAGCTCATGAGGTCTGTAAACTCATCAGCTGATTAATTCACGGTGTTGTGGATTAGATCTGAAATGTCTGCCAAAGTCTCATGCGTTCAGAAGTAAGGGTTTTGGAAGGCGATTGGACCATGTGGATGCTACGGTCATCAGTGGATTCATCCACTAATATTCAGAGTTGGTTTGCTGTTAGGTGGGGGGCCTAGCAGGAGACGGTGTGATACTCAGGCATGCATCTCTCACTCTGGCTTTTCCCTGACTCTCGGCTTCCAGCTACCATGCAGGGAACCACTTGCTTTGCCACATGCTTCCGCTGCGCTGTTTCTGTCTTGCAGCCAGGCAAACATGGACTGAAACCTCTGCAACCGTGAGCCAAAATACACTTTTTCTCCTGTGAGTTGTGGGGATCACCTATTGGGTTCCCAGTGACAAATGCCCATCAATACACAGGGATCACAATTCGATGGCAGTATCGAGAGGTGCTGGCAACTTAGGAAGGAGGAGGCGAGTTGAAGGATACCAATCATGGGGGCATGACCTTGGGACTGCATCTGCTTCCTGGCCCCTTCCTCTCCAGCTCTCTGTTTCTCTCTCTGCCTCCCATATGTCATGGAGGGAGCTTTGCCTAACACCTGCTCCCTACCATTAATGTTCTGCCGCTCCACGGGCTCAGAAGCAACAAAGCCAAGTAAACCATTAACTGACACACTGAGCCAAATGAACTGCCCCTCCTTGAAGTTCATTCTATCGGCTATTTGACTACAGTGACAGAAAATCAACACAGGTATAGCATCCGAGGTATAGGCTGTAAGTCAATAAAAACAAGGGGGAAATATGTGTGCGTGACTAAGACATGGCCTGTTGGGACCTGGTTGAATGATGCAAAAGGATCTCTTCGAAGTCGTCTGGCAGGAGTTAGCTCTTATATTGGGCAATCTTGGCTTGGTCACCATTAAAGAGAAGGGCAGTGGTTGATTAAAATAAACAAGGGACCAAGGAATGCCTGGACACTACGTATGTTTCTTATAATGGGTTATAGATTAGGGAAAAGCAACTGAAATCTTCACAGATGTGAGATTGAGAACACTATTTTTTAAATAATAATATATCCAAACATTTCAAGAAATCAATCAGATTTTAAACACTTGTATAGGAATGCATCTTTTCCATTATTTTTCCTTGATTAACAATTCCAGCCTTATCCTTCTTTGGGTTTTAGTCAATGTTAGGAAAACAGTACAACATATTTTATTAGTTTCTTCAATGTATTACTTCTATTCTCTTCCTAGAACATACAGTGTCTTCTCTCCTGAGTTTTTTAAATTTCATTTATACATACTTTCACCTTTTTGTTTTAGTATAGAGAAATACTACTTTATCTTATAGATCATTATTTTGGTCTTTTGTCTATATTCAGTATATTAGATTGCATTTGCATTTGTTGTTAAATTCAACTTGACAACCATCTAAGAATTGAATTTTATTCTTTTTTTCTTAAACAGCCCGATCATATACAACTGATATAGCACATAACTCTTCCAGTACACTTTCCTCTAGGGTCACTTTTTGTTAAGATTGAGAACACTTTGAAAACACCAAATAAAAAGAAAACTGGACCATGTAACTGGTGGACAGAAGCACTCAGAAAACAATCGCAAATATTGCAGCTGTTAAAGGAGAAATAATTGTTCAAGTCTCTAACTGCACACTTAATATAATTTAAGTATGAGTTGCCACACAAAACTGAATTAAAAATAAATGCTGCCAAGAGCGAAAAGCTGTAAAATCAAAGGTAGCAAAAGCTCAGTAGCAATTCTTATCTTAAAATATTATAGATCAGTACCTGGATTATGAAAAACAAAAAGGCAAGTGGTTAAAGAAAAAAGTGGAAGAGAAAATGTGAGTCTTATTCAGCCAAAAGAGAAAGCTGTGATTTAACAGGGTATCGAACATGGTATTAACATGACAGACCTATTCAGAGGTGGGAACCAACAGGAGGCACGCATTGTTATTTTATTTGGTCATCATTTATTAAACTGGCTTTCATCAACATGCAGATGGGGCCTCACCACTGCAAACACACTTTCTCATGCTTTATTAACGTGCTCTCCAGGGCAATTAGAAGAGTGAATGGTAGGTAGCTCCATTTCACAGATAGAGAAGTAAATCTCCAAAATAATCCATCATGGATTGCTCAGCAGAGGGGCTATGACCTGGGAAGCGTGTCGCTGTTGTGTGAACACAGAGTGCACTTAATCACACCAAGAACCCCCTCCACCAATGTGTTTATGTCAAACAATCTTACGGGACCACTACTATACTGACCACAAGATTCAGTGATGATCCAAGAAAGGACATTTTCAGACAGAATTTAGAAGAGGCAGGGATGTATGCAGAACACACACACACACACACACACACACACACACACACACAGGGGACTCTAGATTTCTGCTTGGGTTTTTGGGCACACAGCCATGCTCTAAGAAGGATTAGCAGGCAGCCAGGGAACAATGAAGAACCAGGCATTTCACACAAATTCAACTGGTACCAACAGGAATAAACAGGTTCACAATAAAAACAGATATAAATTGCAACAGGGAACAAGACTTAAAGGTTACAATCACTATTTAGAACTCTCGTATTTTTTTTTTTACCCTAAGTTTCAATCTCTCTCCTCTCCTCTCCTTCCCTCCCCTCCCCTCCCCTTCTCTCTCTCTCTCTCTCTCTGTCTCCTATAGATACTTCCATATCCTGCAATGTAACCTCAACTCAAGGCTATGCGTTGACAGACAATACACCTACTGGAATACCTGGAGTGATCCACACCAGGCTTCTTCCACCCATAGCTTTAGCATTTCAGAAGCTCCAGTCTGTAGCTGTGCTAAGTTTAATGGTCAACTCGATCGGTGCGGGAACCACCTCAGGGGATTAGCAAAGCAGACTTTTGGCTGTGTGGTGGCGGGTCACAGAAGAGATGCAACCCTTGGGTCTATATGTGGTTTCTGGACCCTTCCTCTCTGGAGCTGTTCTCCTGACCTGCTTTCTTGTCATCATGAAGTGAGCAACTTTCCCCTACCATGTTCTCTTGCCAGGAGGTTCTTGCCTGGGAACCAGGTGACCATGGCCTGAAGCCTCTGAAATCATGAGACAAATTAAACTTCTCCTTTAAGTTGACTAATATAGTAAAGGGAAGGGATGGATTTTCCATGCCTAACCTTCACGACCAGAAAGGAATGAAATACCATCCTCACACAGTCCTGCTGAAAGTGAATCCTTGCTCTTCCATGAGAGGCATCCTGTGTGGGTTACTTTTTCTCATTACTGAGATAAAATATCTGACACCAAAATTTAAGGAAAGAAAGGTTTATTTAACTTACAGTCTGTGGAGGTTTCAGCCCGTAATCAGCTGCCTCCAAGGAGGGAGGCATGGCTAAGGGGCAACTGTTCATGGTGACAGAAGACAGCAAAAGCAACAAGAGTAAAAAGGGGGAACAAGACTTCTTTCTTTATATTGTAGGCAGGCTACCTGCCCTAGGGTGGGCATAGCATTTGCACCATCTCCATGCCCTCCTCTTGCACAGGCTTGGGATATCTACAAAGTGAGGACTCTGGTCCCCTGCTGAGATGCTGACTTAAGCCTCTAAACTTTTCAGGTTGACACAGTGAATCAACCATTATGACATCCTAGGGCAAAAGCAGTCACCGTAGGGCATGTCCTCTACACCCTAGGATGTACAACTGTGGAGTTACCTAGTGAAGCTTCTAAACTTCCCAACTTGACACAGTGTATCAATCATGACACAGCCTTTGACTGGACACTTACTAAAAGGAGGGCTCACATATGTGTGTTTCACAGCTCAGAAACCTCTCTCAAAGACCTGAGAGCCATATAAAGAATAAGACTACAGTGTGTAAGACGCCATAGGAAGACAGAACAGTAACTCTCACAATTGCCAGGCCACACACCCAGCTGGCCTAGCTTCGTGTACACAAACCAACCCTTTGGACGTTTTAATTCTCTGACTGAGTCCATGCACTTCCCTTTGCTTGTGACTTGGATCTCTGTCTCCATGGTTGGCTGCCCTGTAGATACGTTCAGTTTGGCGAAATTCATTGCTTGAAAGATGAGCAAAGTGTAGGTGGGAAAAAGTGGTTTGGTAGAACCACTGGAGACAATCTTTTCCCACTAGGCTTAACCTTGTAAAAGGCATGACCGGGTCAGGAAGTTAATTTTTTCCCATTTCATCCTGTTTCAATGGCTTTCTTATTTCTCATCATCCCTTTCTTACTCCCTAGAACTAAAGCTGCTATTTCATATGTGTTTATGTTTACTGCCTGCTTTCAAGGAACTATTTCTTTCTCTTTTGTTTCAGTTGTGGAAAAGGTTAAGGCATGCTACCAAACACTGAGCACATTCCTTATATAACCTAGGATAAATGTTAATTAGTCAGTGTTCTCCTTGCAAGGTGTTACATATTGGCATCAGCTATTGCTCTTCTGTTCGGTGAACTCAAATCACGGCACCAATTCTCTGAGCAGCTATTATCCAAAACAAAAGAAACAACAACAACAACAGGAAATGATGTTTACTCATAGCAGTGGTTTGCTACTGCCGCTATAACAAAGTGCTACCAATTTAAGAGCTTCACACAAGACGTATTTATAGCCACGCAATCTGCAGGTCAGGTTTCTGGAAGGTGTCAGAGGGGCTGCATTTCTCCTTGGAGCCTCCAGCAGAGAAACATTTCCTCGCGCATCGAAATGTCAGAGGAGGCCTATTCCATGTGTTTGCAGGGCAGAAGGCCCTTTTCCTTGCTGCAAGAGGGCAGCTGCTGTTAGCAGATCTCCTTGAACATGGATCTGACATCGCAGAGCAAGTTACGGCACATCAGACCCAGGGAAGACCTCCATCGTGTTGGATTCATGCACTCAGTTTGGATCCATGGGATCCTCTAGACACATCATCCCAAGATTTTTACCCTCATCACATCTACTAAATTCTCTTTGCAATGTAAGGTTCCATCTTCAAAGGTGCTGGAGCGTAGGGTGTGGATGTCCTTGGGGGCTGCGATTGTGTTTACCACATTCTCACTCCCAACAGGGGTGAAAAAGATGCCCTTTTATCCAGCCCAAGGCCCGCCCAGGGCAGAATACTGGGGACATGCACTGTCTTCCCAGTCGGGCAGCTCATCACCTACAGTACGTTGCCCAGGTCTCTCAATACGCAGGTCCGGTTTTTTAGTTCTTGCTTTTGCTTTAAGGGAGGCCGCTGTAACAGGGGCCACCCTGGCTTGTTTATTTATTTATATTCATTTGTTTCATACTTTTTCACGGAGTATCTACATGGCGACTGTCAGTATGCCCAGGTGTCGGGGTGTGTGTGGGGGGTGTTTGTAGGCAAAACGGAACAATCGCTATCTGGGTGCTTACGTTCCACTGAAGGAAGACAAACAACTAAAAACTCAGTGAACAAAGCAGCGCAAGGCATAATCCTCAAACAGCAGTAAATAAACTAGGCTGGGACATAGACGAAGATCTAAAAGTTCTGGTTATTATAGATGGAGAAGCCAGGGGCTCAGTGACAGTGACAGTCCCACAACCCAGCTAGTCCACTCGTGAGTATGCATTCAAAGGACATGAAAGCAGGCTATCAAGGAGATGTGGACATTCCCACACTACAGCATTGCTTACAATAGCAAGAAGTGGGCTCAACCAAGGCGTCCATCAACTGAGGAACGGAGGAAGAGCACATGGTACATGCACACCACGGAATACGATTCATTCATGAAAAGATGAAATCTTGTCATTTGTGGTATTGTGAATGGAAATGCAGCACATTACCACAAGTGAAACAAGCCAGGCATAGAAAGACAAGTACTGCACGATGCTACTCACTGTGGAAGCTAAAATCACTGAACTCATAGGAGAGAGCTGTGGCTACCAGAAGTTGGGATGGATACAAAGTGGACAGAAAGAGGACAGGTATTGGGAACTAAAATGTAATTAGATAAGAATAGAAACTTTTAATGTTTGATAGCATAGCAGGATGACTATAATTAACAATATTTTGTATTTTGACATAGCTAAAAGAAGGGATTTGAATATTCCCAACTCAGAAAGTGATAAACGTTGAACATGAAGGGTAATTTGTCCATATTTGATCATTGCACATTGGTCACAAGGATCAAATATCACAGTACATACCAATAGCATGTGCCCATTAAAATAATCAAATAAAAGACAGAAAGGGGATAGCTAAGAAGTATCACCTTCTCGCAGTAAGGGACAAGAGCACACATCTCTCTGCAGATAAATCAGAAGAGGCACCAACCCAGCCCAGTCCAACCCAACCCAAGTCTGAACTGTACACTGACAACCAATGATAGTTCAGGCCTGGCTTGACCAGCTCTTCCTTCTATATTGTCTAAATCTACAGAATATTATAATAAGTTTTACGATCATATTATAAAGAAATACTTTTTTCTAAGGTAGAAAGAGTATTAACATACAAGTGAGAGACAGGTATAATAGGTGCACGGAATATTCTTATCCATTAAGCTGCAAAGTAATTTTACTTGTCAATTCAACATTTCATTAAAGATCTCTAATTATACCACCCAGAAGATATTAAAAAAAAAAATCAATGTGTTTGTATTTCAATCAGGTGGAAAATTCATCACTCAGTCTCACTCGACTCATTACCACGGGCTGTGTGGAATCATACTTTCTTTTCTCCACATTCGCCAAAGCTGAATTCATGAATTCTGAATTCATTCAAAAGGAAGAAGAAAGAAAAATCTTCCCAGGTTTCCTCTAGGTACTTACAGTTTCCAACTTACAGTTATTCAGTGCATCACCTTAGCAAGTGCACCGTTACTCGGAAACCAGTCAGCGGAAGTATTTCCCAGAGATAATGAATGCTCAACCCACTGACTTTCAAATGTGTTTGGACAGAGAGGCCTCAGAACAAAATCAAGAAATCAAACAGAGCACTGGACTGAAAAGCTAAGAGACCTGGCTATCTGCACCAGTCCCTACTGGCAGGCAGGATAACTCTGGGTACCTATGCACATTGGAAAGTCTGTCTGCCCATTTCTTCTTTGTTAAAGATAAAAAAAAAAAAAAAAAAGGTCCAAAATAACACCTGTCCTAGCGGTTTACAGAAGGGCCACTGATGGGTGGAAGGTAAAGTGCACGTCCAGGTCTCCCCTAGGCTGCAGAGTATTAGCTACAAAAACTTAAGGAAGCATTAGTGCTCCTAAACTACATCCCCGAGTTACAAGCGGGAGGCCTGCACCTCAGGAGAAAAAAAAAAAATCAGAGATGAAGTCAAGGATGACAGCCTCAGAGAGGAAAGTGGTACAGCCACTCATCAAACAAGGAATTCACCGAGCTTTCATCATCCAGCGGGCCTGACAGGAGACGTGAGATCTAAAGAATTCACAGACGCTCCTTATTTATAAGAAGGGTACAAATGGGAGTTCGTTTGCCTTGCTCCAACAGGACATGTGGCTTTGTTACCTGAATGAGGTCCTCCCTGGAGGAAAAATCTGAGACCAGGTAATTCTCTCGGGTCTTGGTGTTGGTGATAGACACGTGTAGTCGATTCTGGGCCAGCTTGTGGGCGTTAGAAGGAAGAATCGACTCCATCCCGCTCCTAAAGGAGCAAAGGAGAGCCACGTTACTCACCTTTAATTATTGAAGGCCTTGTAAATATTTTAGAAGGCCAAATGCTGAGCTTGCCACTATTTGCAGGGAGAACTGTCAACACTGTGTCTTCATTTATATACTTCGGGGGCAAGGGCAGTCTATCAACAGATACCTCAGTCGGGCCATGAAGTTATACCCCGGCGTCACTGCCCCGAGAGACTGCCTTCTGGTTTCTTCGGCCAGCTTATAGGTAAATTCGTTACATTCCTGAAAAAGAGAATTCACAACTGACCCTTCGTGTTATCAAATCAAAGACATTTCTACAGTTCTACCCCTGTGCTCGGCTACGTTCTAGGTTCTGTGTCCCTGGTCACTAAGTAAATTATATTTTCCCACAATTCCATTCTTTCCCTCCTTCTCTCATTCTCTTCCTCCTTCCCTTTCCTCTCCCTTTAAACCAATTCAAAGGGCCTTAGTCCACACAGGGAACATCCTTGAGGGCTCGATTTAAATTCCAGTTCAGCACATTCTCTGGCAGACTGCACACACAGTGAAGTTCCTCTTCCAGTCTAACTGTGTGGCCTCAGCAGATTAGGAATGCGCTGCTGCTAGAGTGGTGATGGTAAGCGACTATACCAAGAGCAGAAAGAGGAAGGAGCGGGGATGACTCGGCTTGGGTTGTCACATGCTCAGATTCGAGAGTCTCTGGACATCTGTCCTGACCAATGCTATCTTGTGTAGCCTTGGCTGGGATATGCTGAGATCCGCTGTCACTTCACTGTTCTCTAACCTTGCAAAGTGACAAGCCTCTTCCCCACTTGACAGAGAAGAAAACTCAGGCTTGGAGTGTCCAAGTATGTCCGAGTAGCCCCTCAGAAACTGGTGCCAGACTCAAGGGGTATCTTTTGTAAGACTGAAGTTGTCCAAAGAAAGCACATGGATATTAAACATCTCATAGGGTGTTTGACCTTGGTTGACAAGAACAGCACAACTCTGCAGACTACAGGGTGAGAACTGACGTGCGCTTGGGCCATCTCCCCTTTCCCAGTTATCTGGCTTAAGTTTTATATCAGACCTAACACTGTCCTGACTACAAGCAAGTTTCTCAGAATCCACCTATAAGATGTGCATACCTCTGGCTCCTGTGAACCCTAAAGCTAAGACTCCTGTGAGCAACATCTGAAATCTGTACAAAATATTTCCCACCTTTGCTGAAGTCCTTAGCTTTGCTAACGCCACCCATGTATTTGATCAATGTATTAATTTGTGACCATTTCTGTGCTGGGGCTATAAAGGTTCACATGACCGCTTCCATGGGGTAGCAAGACATTCACGGTCATCTGATTCCAGATTTCTGGGCCAGGGTCACTCAAATTTGGCTCAGATCAAACTGTTTTCTTATTTCTGTAAGGGAGAGTTGTTATTTTACGTCAGTATTCTCATTCATTTACCATTTGATCGATTGATTCAGCAAACTACTGGATGCCAGGCACTTGGCTAGTCACTACGAACTGGTGGACCTTTGGTTTTTCAGTGCTGGGAAAACGAAACACATTGGCACATGCTAGGCACGTTTCCTACTTCTGATCTATACTCCAAGATTCAGTGAAAACAAAACAAAACAAAACAAAAACAAGATATAAAGAGGTCCTGATTCATGACATGCAGGAGTACCTCCATGAACAGATTACACAGTCCTATGAGAACCTTCCCAAGGGACAAATTCAAGTTCTCTTCTCTCTCCTTAAAGTCTGCATGTCCTGCTATTGAACCTATGGATAGCAGCTTATGGCTCCACCAGGGACTTCACAGATTTAATCAAGTTAACGACTCTCAGAAGGAGAATGTACTAGTCAGCTTTCCTACTGCTGCAACCCTCACCTTAGAGGAAAGGTTAAATTTGGCTCACAGTTCTGAGAGATGCAGTCCTTGGTCTGCAGGCTCCAAGGCAGTAACATCATGGTGGAGGGGGGAGGTGGAGCAGAGATGCTTAGTTCATGGTGGTCAGGAAGCAGAGCAGGAAGGAGTCCAAGAAGAATGGAGAAGGGGCCATATATAGTACCCAAGGCCACACATTCATGTTCCCCTACCACACTGACTAATCTGCTAGGTGTTTCTTAATCTAACGAAGCTGACCTATCGGGATTAAGATGAACTGTCCTGCATTATCTAGGGCCATCAGTCATCCAGTGACCATCGCAAAGGCCATTATGATACAAGGGTCTGGGTGATGAACTCTGCTATAGGTCTATGTGTTAAAGGCTCGGTTTACAGGGTGCTGCCACCGGAGGCACAGAGGAATTTTAGGAGGTGGTAGCTGTGGGAGGACCTTATTCACTGGGGATATGCTTTCAAAGGGGATCTGGGGATCCCTGTCCCTTCCTTTTCCTTTTTTTTTTTTGAGTGTGTTTTTGCTTCCTAGCCATGAGGTGAGTAGTGACTCCCACTACATGCTCCTGCCAGTGCTGTGTGGCATTCCCATCAGAGGTTCCCTAGTTTTTCCTGATCTTGGACTGGAAATTCCAAATTCAGGAGAGCCAAAGTAAGTATTTTTCTCTTGAGTTAATTACTTCAGGTATTTTGGCATTGTAATAGGAAGCTGATGAGCATGTAAAGGAAAGCATGAGGCAGGAGGCCCAGAGCTAAAGAGATTTAAAGAGGTCACGCTTCTGACTTTAGAGACAGAGGCAGGAGCTAGCAGCCCAGGAATTGGAGCAGCCATTAGAAACCAGAAAAAGACGGACAGAACCTCAGGAGGGAGCTAGAGCAGCCCTCTTGACACCGACTTGAGCCTAGAAAGTCTGTATCATACCTACGATCTTAGAATGATAAAGAGACTAAAGCCCTCCTGTGAGAAGGCACCACATTGACAGCCATGGTACAGCTGCAACTAGAAATAAACACAGTGGGCTTCGGCTCCCAATGAAGGGATGCCAAAGCCTCCTTTCAATGTGACACGTAGTCTGGAACTTTCCATGCAAACTGGAGTGCGACAGGGGATGGAGATACAGATGCAGGAGGACAACACTAAAGACAACAGCAAAAGCAGCTCTGAGAGGGGTACAGAGTGAAGGGGGGGTATTTGCAGCAAGCCATGGCAGGGATGAAGCCGCCTGGGGCCTTGTGAAGGTTGCTGAAAAACCTACAGGGAGCTTCTTGGAGAGGAGGGGATGAGAGAATCAGATTTGCATTTGGGGAAAATCGCTAAGTAATGTGAAGTAGGTAACCTGTAGGTTCACCTCTCGCTATGGTTGATATATTGTGCCAACTTGATAAGTTTAGAAATTTAACTGAGAGACTCAGGGTTCTTACTTTGTAAACATCCTCCATCTGTGCCAAGGAGGGCAAGAAGATTTTGTGCTACACCTGTCCTAAAGGAGGGGTAGTGGTGACCTGGGTACAATATAAGGGAAGAAAAGACACTTGCTCAGGCACCCTTTTGCTCTGGCTGCTTTGTGCTGGCTGCTGCCTTGAAGTGTTGCCCCTGTGCCATGCCACCCTGCCTTGGAGCCAGCTGATTACGGACTGAAACCTCCAAAATCTGTAAGAAATAAACCCTTCTTTCCTTCATTTTGGGTGTCAGGTATTTTGTCTCAACGAGAAGAGAAAAATAACCAAGACACCTGTCTAGGACAGAAACAGGGAGGCGGTCCCTCTCAAATGTTTGTGTTTATGTCTTCTAAACTGGGCTGCCCACTTAGCCTGTGTGCTGCCATTAATTTTAGTTACATACCTGTACACTGACCAGACTGTAAATTTACTAAGGAATGAACTTCATCCCCTTTGAGTTCCCTGCTTATTTTAACACCAGGTCTTCCTTGTACATTGTGAGGGCTGGGGAAGTTTTGCATTTAGCTTTTTTACCTATCAATGTCTAAATCTGCCTCCCACCTAAAATATACCCAGCATCAGGTGCTTCTCTTAATTATACATGCGCAAGCTCTGAGCAAGATTAATTACTCATATATTTGTCACAACAGTAAAGAGCTCCAGGAACTTAACCCCATCAGTGAGAACTGAGCTAACACACATTTGGTAGGCTGAAAAGAATTTACAAAAAAAAAAAAAAAAAAAAGGATAGGTCTTCCGAATGGATCATTCCAAATGCTAAAGCGAAGAACTAAAACTATTATAAATGGCTAAGTTAGATAGAAATATTCTGCAGTCAAAAGGGTTTGGGTCCTAGAGAAAGTCAGTACAAAAGCTGAGGTACACAAAGCTCATGGCTGGAGATCAATCTAAAGAGACCCAGGTTTGTAAGCCTCCCTAGAGATAAACAGTACCTTGCCATTCAAGTGTGATTAGCACCACCTGGCCCAGGGAGCCCAGATACATATCAGAATCAGATGCATGGTGGGTAACCAGAACATCTAGACCCATCCCTTCCCAAGAATGCCTTTTTTCTTTCCACGTACCCTTGCTATATAACTCGTTTCCCTATTGGATCAATACTAGCAGAGCAGCTATATATTTGCAATACTACTAGTTGCTTCTGTTTGGACCCATGTTGCACCCGCACTGTGATTTTGCTGTATAAATTATTCTTGACAAAGGGTCTCTGTGGCCACCCTCTTGGAATCCCTCCTGGAAATCCAAGAGTGATTCTTCTCCTATTTCCAATAAAACTCTCCTAACTTCCTCCTGAGGTTTGCCATGTCATTCCTCAATGTTATGGAACAAGAACTCAGCACATCTGACATCTAACAGTTTGGGAGAATCATTTTTCCTGTAACAAAATAACTATATATTAAAATATTATTTTTGTTGAAAAAAATGTTTTGGAAACAGGATAAATGAGGATGCTCTTGATCAATCAAAAGAATCACTTTCCATCTTCCAATGTGAGGAGCTGATACATTCACCCTTTTACCTCTTTCCCATACAATTAGACAACAGAACTGAGACCTAATTTACGAAAAGAACAGGCACTCTGACTTGATGATATGGTAAAAAGTCTCAAATTCACGTAAGTCATTCAATGGCTGAACGTCACCAAATTATTATTGCTGCACTATTTTCAAGTCACATTATATGTAAAACACTTTGTACATTTTTAAATTTGCTGAGGCTGGAAAACCAAGTCTACACAACTCCAGAGCTTAAGACTTGCCCCGCCTTTAGGAAAGACTGCATTAAAGAGAAAATAATCTCCCACTCCTGGAAACGCCCATAAAACACAAGGAAGTTGTGGGAAGGACCTAGTCTGCAATTCAAGGGAGAGGATTCTGCTAGTTTGCAACTAGTGTTCACATCCTACTTTTATTTTGCTTGATGTAAAGTGCGCATCCTGTGTAATCACTGGTTTGTCATCATGTTTTTAGTTTCCTGTAAATCAGTCATCTAAAGAGAATAAAGAATTTGTGAAAAATTGGCCTTAAATCCTGTTTCCCTTCCATTAAGCACCTCACAATCAAGATTTATGAAAGAGATTTCGATGTTTAAAACTCTGCAGTGTTGAGGTTCTTTCTTGAGCAGGAATGTGTTAAACCCCTATTTTATTACTGTTCAAAGCCACTAGACTGTGTTAAGTAATTAACAAATATTTTCTCCATCCATAGAAACCAGCTCTCACTGCGATCACTGTCTAGACAGTTGAAAAAGCATTTGAGAAACATAGATCTCATTAAAGGAAATACCTGCTGAAGGCTATTTTTATTACTTTTGGTTAAACTTCCTGGAATTTAGAGCTGCTTCTCTCTGTGAGAATTCAAAGCAGATTAAATTCGCCTATATTTCCACTTAATTGAAATCCTATGCCTAGGTTCCTTTGTATGCCTGCTTGCGTATTAGGAGTGAGCACAGGCTCCATGCTCAAGGTCTCAAAAACAGGGTCCCAGTTCCATTCTCACAATCATCGGAGGAGCAAATATCCTTCGCTTGCAAGAAACAGGGCTTTATTCCAGAGTAAAATAAGGTATTTCATTTCCTTGACTCATTGTCATCCCAAATAAACCTTTTGCCATACCCTCAGAGCCCTGATAGCCAAAGAGTTAATTGTGAAAGAAAAGTGTTAACCTTTTCTTTCCCAGACAAAGCCTCTTTCCCGTTAGTGGAGTTCCCACTCATTTTTGCCATCCCCTCTTAACCTCTTGATGAGGAACACAGCCTAGGGACTACTTAATTACCTCTATTTTTTCTGGCGCCGTTAGTAGGACAGAAGCAACCAAGGATCCTGCAGAAGCCCCGGCAAAAGCCTGGACATGTTTCAGGAGTTTCTTGCCGTGCCTACACAAGGCAGCTGCTACCCCCAAGTGGTAAATGCCCAGAAACCCACAGGCTGCGAACGACAGGTTGATGTGCTTCATTCTCGCTGCGGAATTGGCAAAGCTACAAAAAACCAAAAATGCCTTAAATTACTATCGCTTATCCCCCCATGCTGTGTGATCTGACACCGATCGCCATTCCAGTGCTTCTTTTAATAGCTAATACGCTACTGTAAGCGTGGCCGTTTCCACGGATTCTAATTAAATCCAAGAAACGTTCAAAGAAATACTGTCTTTTCCCTGATCACCTTAATCCCCTAACATGACCTCTTTCATTAAACTGTAATATAAGAATATTTCATAACTGCCAAGTACATAGACTATGCGATTTAACATTTCATTACTTGTCGAGAAACATGTATACAATCCAGTTGTTTTTTTTTGTTGTTGTTGTTGACCTTTTGGAACTTTTTGCAGGAAGCGATTCCTATTGTGCTGAAGAGGAAACATTATTAGAAATCGCACTGAATTCCTAAGGAATAACCCACCTCAAAAACAGGTCCCTGCTTCTCTCCCTCATTTCTACTGGAAGCATTTTTATGCTTCCAATAGAAGCCTACCCGCAATCAACAACCCGATAAGCTATTATTACTCAACAATACAGCGTGTTTCACTGCCCAGTACCTCAAGAGAAATCCAAAATCCTGACTGCTGAAAGCAACGGCAGGCTTCAAGGTTCGCCCTTCTCACCATTCCATAGCTGCAACACATCTAAGCATGTATAAAAACACTACATGCTTCCCATCCTGAGTGGGTGTGGTGCAGACACATGAATTAAATCAATGGTGCTAAAAGGCAGCCCACTCTGAGGTCCTGTGGGTTTGCTTGGGCCTCAGGGTCCCTTATCCAGGGACACTGAGTTGAGGTGAATACAGGGAGAGCTCAGGTCAATTCAGGCATTGCTGATTGATAAGGTTCAACGCCAGCCAGCACGGGGTACAGCCGGCTGCAGGATAAGCAGGAAGGTTTATATGGCATTTGTGCAAGAAGGAGGCGGAGAGGGATTTGGGGAGTTATTTTCCAGGTGGTCAGGCCACCCTGGATAAAGCGCGGACTAGGGTTTCAGCCACCACGGTCGCCTTCATTAGCACAAGCCACCCTGAGCCGCCCACCCTTTCCTCATCCTACCCATGCCGGCCTCAGGCACTTCCGTGTTGATAGGCCCGCCCCCAACCCCCAACCCTAACCAGAAGAGAGCATAGGGCTGTCACTCAAACCGTATTCCCCTATCAGAGCCGAAAATTGCTCGCTCTGCCCGCCCAAGAAGGTCCGGCTTCCTCTCTTGCCCCACCTTCTTTGTGACGTCATCGCGCCGTCGCCTTGCTTAGCCCGGCCCCGCCTCTTGCGTTTAAAAACGGGGTTCAATATGGCGGCGCCTACTTGGTCCGTCGGCTGCTGTTTTCGAGCGCAGGCCATAAGAAAGACTGTTTCGTCAAGACCAACGCTGTTTGGCCAACCAGAGCTGCGTTTTAATCCCTGAAGCCCTTTCAGCGTGAAGTGCGGGTCGGCTATCGCCCGAAAACCAACTGACCTTTAACGACCCCCATCATCTCTGCTCCGGAAGTGTTTGCTGCCCGCAGGTCTGTATCCCGGAAGTGGTTCTTCTCCCTTCCCGCCCTCTTGTCCTTGGGGAAAGTGCTGGTGAAGTTTAGGGCGGAGTTCTGGGGTTAGGCTGAGGCGAGGCATTGTTCAGCGTTTTGTTTTCTTTCCAAGCGGTTTTTTTTTTTTTTTTAATGCCATACGGTGAATTTGGGCAATTTACACGTTATCAGTTGTTTTTAGGCTCTGTGACCTTGGGCAGGTGTGTAATCTGTTTCCTGGGTAGCTCATCTGCAAAATGGAACGGTACAGTACTAGTTATCATTAAATTACAAAGCGCATGCCCCCGTGAAGGCCCGGATAGTGTTCAGGCTCCCCCTGATATCATTGAGTGTGTGGTCAAGACTTGAGGAGCTGTGCAATGCGACATCCTTTTCCAGAATTAATGGAGCCTGACAGTTCTTTCTTTTTCCAATCTCTCTAGTGGAGTTACTTAAGTTTTGTGATTGTAAGTCCACCAGGTCCCCTGAGTTAAACACAGAGCTTGCAACTCACAGAAGCCACAGCGGGGGCCTCTGGGAAAACAAAGGAGAGACGAGTTACCCAAATTGCTTCTCCTTGGGCTTTCCCTTTCTCCTGAGTGTCACCCGTGACCCACAACATCCTCTGTAAAGAGGAGCCCTTGGTATAATTGTTTACAAACAGATTTGTTTTTAATTCATGTAAGTAATCGGCCAAAACAGCCGATCCTTAATATACTTTCAGTTACTGAGCATAGCATAATTAGATACGGTTCCTTATTTCCATCAAAATTTAGTGAAAGGAAGGCAAAGCAAATATGAAAGACTATAGAAAGACAAACTTTAGTTCTTTGACCTTTTGCTGTCCTCTGTGGTTCAGGGCAATGAGAATAATAGCTTCCAGAAAGCTTAAAAGAAAACTTGAATTCCATACCCGAATGAGAAATCTGCCATTTTAACACTAGCCTGGAGTGTTGCTGTGGTCTTTAAAGCTTGTGCAGCACTGGTCTGACTCCTGCAGTATGCTGTACTCTGAATGTTCATATGCCTCTCAGATTCATATGTTGAAAACTTAGCATCCAGTGTGATAGTGTTGTGAGGAAGGGCTTTGGGCGGCAGGTAGGAAATGAGGTAGAATCCTTTGTGAATGAGATTGGTGCTTTTAGAACAGGGACTTCCAGAGAACTCTCTTTCTGCTATGTAAGGATAGGGTTAACCTTCTCAGTAGTAATATGCAAACTGGAAGAGACCTCATCTAGGTCTTCCTGCCTCCTGAACTGTGAGAAATGCATTTCTGTTGTTTATAGAATTCTCAATCTGTGGTACCTTGTTACAGCAACCTGAATGGGCAAAGAAAGTAGTCTGGTTTAATGAAATGTGGTGGTATCAAAAATTTGAGTAGAGACCAAAAGCATAGACTTGGAATCTGGGATGAGGTTGACTGAGCATGTAACTCCTACGTTTGGATTCTGGTTAGCAGCAAAATGAAAACTTGATCACAGTGCAACTGGGAGAACATTACAACTTTCAGATTCTTGGCTTCAACCACTAATGAAGGCATTTCTTCTTCTTCCCCCACTCCCCTCCCTCTCCCCCTATTGGATTCTGGTTAGCAGCAAAATGAAAACTTGATCACAGTGCAACTGGGAGAACATTACAACTTTCAGATTCTTGGCTTCAACGACTAATGAAGGCATTTCTTCTTCTTCCCCCACCCCCCTCCCTCTCCCCCTCCCCTTCTCTTTTT
>PVLA01007102.1:0-53106 GCA_004027455.1 Hydrochoerus hydrochaeris | reverse complement strand
ATCCAACCCCAAATCATATTTCCATGCAACTAGTTAAAGAATTCTGTTCCCGCGTTTAAGAATGAACATATTCATTCACTTTTGTCTTTGTTTTCTCAGTGCCAAGGCTGGGGGCTTGGCGACTAGCATGTAGTCAATATTTGCTTTGGAACTTGGGAGTTAAGTCAATTATCATTGTGATCCGAGTTTTTAGCAATGTAATTGCCCCTTAAAAACATTTCTTGTGTAATTAATTTGCTTATTTTTGCTTTCTTATTTTCCTTCTTTAGTCTTGAACTGATTTATTTGCTTAGTCAATTATCATAATTATTAAGCATCTGCTATGCTTGTACAGAGCATGCATGGTTGATAGGAATTGAGCCCTTATCAGGCATGCAGAGTCCAGTGAGTTGACAGACATAATGAGTAATGATAGAAGTGTTATCATGTACTATTGTAAAGCCATACCTGGGTGATGTGCCCACTGAGCTAGATGGTAGGTAACCTTTTAGCACTTGTAATAGTACCCAGAACTTACATAAAATGTAATGGTTGTCTTTCCTGGGTTAGGTTCCCTTCCACAAGATTTTATCTTATATAACAATTCTCTCCTTCTCTGTGGTTTCACTTTCCATAGTTCAGTTGCCCAAGGTCAGCCATGGTTTGAAAATATCGGGAACTTCTAATAAGCAATTCATAAGTTTCAGATTACTTGCTTCACTGAGTGGCATGATGAAATCTCATGACATTCTGCATTCTCCCTTTCATTGGTTGAATCATCCCTTTGTCTGGAGTATTTATCTCCAATACTCATCTTCAGTTATTTAGCATCATCCCACTTATCAGATGGACTCGTGGTTTTGTGGTTCTTGTGTTCAGGTATCCCCTGTTTTACTTGATGAATCACACCAAAGATAAACCGTAGGACAGATAACTCTCATTCTGTGTGGTCATGCTCCAGGGCCACTGGGAAAAACCTTAGTGCAGTGGTTCCTTGGTTCCTGAACTGAATTTTTCCACAGTGTTTGAAAAGGTGGCCACATCTGTGTTTGTGCAAGAAAGATGGCTGTGGTTGTGTTTGTCACTTGATGTCGTGTTTGCAAACAGAAACAGAATTTTGCCAAACACTTTTGTTTGCAAACCTGTTGTTGGCAAACAGAAGCATTCATGAAACAAGATGCCACTGTGTATACACAGTTCAATACTGTCCATGGCCATCACCTGAAATTCTTAGAGCCTATTTCCCATGACAAAGGAGAACTGCTGTATTCCTGTAGGGAACTGGGAAGTGCATATGTGAGGGATGCATACCCACACCTCTGCTCCAAGCATAAGACTTTGTCTCAAAATCTTAGAGTCTAAACTCTCCTTCCAGTTGGATTTGCATATTGTGAAATTGCATTTTCCAGTCTTTATATCTTAACATGCATTAATACTTCCGCTGCATGCCATCATGGCCTTTTTGCCCTTATATCCTTCCTCCTGCTTGTTAACTCTTTGTCTGTGTCGCTTCCTCCTGAAATCTTATGCACTGATGTGAGGTCATATTTCTGTAAGCTGTGGTCCTAATTTAAGCAACATCTTGGCTTGGAACCACCATGGAGCTCAGAGAAAAGAACTTTTGCAGTCATGGGGTAGAATTCTATGTCTGAAGCCAGAGGGGGAAGGAGAGGTAGAGGGAGAGAGAGGGAGGGAGACAGAGAGAGACCAACTTGCTTGCCACCATGAGTTGGCCATTAGTGAGTGAGGGAGCCATCCTGAAAAGAGTGAGATCTGGGAATGGGGAGGACCTTCCCAGGTGTCATGGTGGCTGTTGAATCTGAGGATGCATATATACATTGAGCTGAAAAGTAGACTTGGCCAAGATTTTTTTTTTAATTTTCTATTGTTGCATTAGAATTCCTTAATTACAATCCTTGCAGTGGATGCTTTAGATGAGATAGAGCAGTTAAGCCTTCACAGTTTCATAATTAAAACCATGTATTTTATATACATAATAGGTTCCAATCCTTGGGGGTGAGGGTGGGGGACAGCTACGGAATATATTACAGAACCTTCAATTTTTTAAACTTTTCCAGTCACAGAAAATCTGTGTTCTCTGCCCTATATACTTAGTTTGAAGACATTGTTCTGTTCTAAGGACTGTTTTTTTATCCACCATGGGACAGAAACCAGAGTACTGCTGTCTTTTAGTTTTCTCCCAGAGGAGATGGAAATAATAACACCAGTGTCAAATATGTAATATTGTTGGGTGTTAAACGAATGGCCAGCTTTAGTGCCTTCTGCTTCACCCAGTGTGACAAAGTATTCTATGTTAACTCAGTGCACACAATCTAATCATCATTTGTATTCTTATTGAAAATATTGTAACTGCTACATAAAATATTAATTATTTAATCATCTCAGTTCAAAGAAAACAAAATTAGGAATTTCTCTCTTGGTATCCATGGGAAATGGATCCAGAGCACCTGTGAGTGTCAAAGTCCAATCAAGTAGTTCAGTTGACATAGTTGACTGTTAGTATCTGTGTGCTCCGTGTGCAAGGAAGGATCCAGCCAACCATGGATTGAAATTAAAAAAAAAAAAAATTGAATACATAGGAACTTTGTTGGTCGTTATTTCCAAACCAGTATAGTATAACACTATTTATGTAGCGTTTAGATTATATTACGTATAGTAAGTCATCGAGAACTCATTTTAAAGTATACAGAGGGTGTATTCATAGGTTACATAAGATGCTACGCCACCTCTATTAGGTACTTGAGCGTGTACCCATCTTGGTGTCACTGGGGATTCTGGAGGTCCAGTTGTTGGTGTTGGATGCTAAGACCACTTTATCTTGGTTTTCTTATCCATGTCCATTTATTAGGACCACACAGTTCAGCTGTTACCATAATTGCCGGTCCTTTGCACATTTTTCTTAGGTAACCATTACAACAGTGATGAAATGTTCAAAGACACAACAGCTGAGAATTTAGAATTTTAGGAATTTCCTCACCTCCTCAGAATTTAGTAAATTTAGAATTTAGAAATTTAGTAATTGCCAGTACATACAGGCAAGAATAAGAAAGTGCAGGTCTTACAATGTTAACTGGAGTAAAACAGACCCGCGAGCATATCGCATCATTTCTCATATATGAGAAGCCCAAAGTACAAATAAATAAAAGATATGTTTGCACTCTCACTGATTTAGTGCCTACTTTGTGTGCTTTAATCCTGTAACTTGAATAACTATTTCTAAAAGAACAATGTGTAATGTTCAAATAGTGATTTCTTACTATTTATCTTCTTTTCTGGAAATTCTGTAATATTTCTACCTTTTTCCTTTTTTTCTCTTTAAATAAAAAAATGAAAAAAAAAAGACTTAAGATATGTACATGCAGTGACACCCCACAATGAATATAATCATTGTGTATTTCAAAGATGTACTAATAAATATTAAAATTTAGAAAAAAGAAGTGCTGGTTTCCCCGATTGCAAAGCCTATGCACAGTTCCACCTTCCTTACAAACTTTCAAAAATGAATCAGTGAAATACTGTGTCTCTTATGTGCGTCAAGCATTGTGTCATTTGACTACTGTAAGTAGGATTCTGTTTCTTTCTCTGTCAGAATCTGTGATTAATGTTCATATCTGGACATTTATAATTTTAAAAAAATGAAGAGACCTTGATAAATGGGATGCATGAATTTATATCCTTGTAGCATTTAGAGAACCTCTTTGGGTCTTAAAATGAAAAAAAAAAAAAAAAAGAAAGAAAGCCTAGAAATTAATTACAGTTAGCCTTCCCCTTTGATCAATTACCACAACAACTCTTTTTGATTATTCCTTTTCCTGGAAGCTATATCATAAAGCAGGTTATTGTAAAAGCGTAATTCCATTAGTCACAATGTTAAAAAGGGATCTTGTTATTGACCAAGGTCTCAAGCTCAAATAAATCATGAATGTCATCATTAGTCTTCATTATTCCTTATGTTTTTATGTTCACCCATTTAATAAACTTCATTGAGTATCTCATGTATGAAAAGGATTGTCATAGGCCTTAGAAAATGAATGAGGCAAAAATCAATCAATCAATCAATCAATCAAAGTCGGGAAGATAAACTCTGCTTTTAGTCTATTGTCTTTTTGCTTCAATATCCTTCCATGGCTTTATGTTTCATTAAACCATATTTATTCTTGAAGACCTAAATTAGACTCTGCTTTTAGAACGCATTTATCCACCTTCTGTCTTAAACATCCTCTGATCTTTATAGTCATGCATATACCATCTATCACCTTTTATTTCAGTTAAGAGATGTATTTGCCACCACTGTTTAGGTTCAGTTCATTTGCAGTAGGGACCATGTCTTGTGTTGCTTGTTTTTTACAGCACCTAGACATTAGCTAAAGCATAGTATATGTGTGCTATAGTTGGGTATCTCTAAATTTCATGTTTCACAGCTGAATAATCTGTGCCAAGTCTGATAATTGCAGAAATGGCTGGGTCATGCACTCTTTGAAGCTGCTGATTTTACTGCTTCTACTGTATTTTTTTTTCTTTTGGTTTCATTCTTCAGGTAGGAGGTCATCACCATGAGGGTGCTGGCTGCCCTCCATCTTCCTAGCTTATTGGTAGAAAAATACTTTTCTTTTGTTTGCCTCCAAAACATAGAAAAAGAATCCTTATGTTAGCTTTGCATGACGGTAACAAAATACATGAACCAATCACTTTATTTAAAAGAGAAGTTTATAATGGCTCACAGTTTTGGAGGTGCCAGTCCATGGTTGCTTGGCCCCATTGCTTCTGAGGCTGTGATCAGACACTGTGTAGAGGTGGAGAGCGCAGCAAATTGTGATAGAATGGTGATTGGAGTCCATGAATGCTCATGGGCCACGCACGCAGTGAGTAGATCTGACAAGCATTGTTAGGTCCAGGTGGCCTTGGATGAGGAAAACTTCCTAGAAAGAGATCTGATATTGGAATCAACATCTCTACTACAGGATTAGATAGATATATAGTGAGACAAGGGAACGCAGATATCCAGCTATATTCTATCGAGCATGGCAAGTTACTTTAGATGCAGAAAACTACATTATGTGTATTCAGTAAGTATATATTCCTCCAAGCAAATAGGATTCCAACTGTGGTATTTGGTGTGTTGAAAAGTTAGCTCCAATAGTAAATGTGTTCAGATGGACAGTATGTATTCTTTGGCATGCATGTTGTCCAGTGTTGAATTGTCAGTGGTGTTATTGAGCTTCTTTGAGTTTTTATGGGCTGCTTTGGATGTGCAAGGTGGGATAGGAATCTTGCTGAACAAGTCAGTGTAGATGGATGGAGATATTCTTACAGGAAGCTGTGGTGGTCAGAACCTTGGCAAGGATCTTATCTTACACATTGAGCTCAAGAAGTAGATGCTAGGTAAGATGCTTGCTTTACCCAGCAGTGACAAGAATGATAATGTTCTCCTTCTGAAAGCTTGTTATAGAAGAGGAGGTAATCCCAGATTTCACTTTCGCTTTTGTGAAACATCCCATCAGAAGGCGTTTTGGAAAGCAATATACTTACATTTAATGGGTGTCTACGTGTGTACCTTGTTTTATTTTCAAATCATAAAGATATTGTTGACACAGACTTTTCTTTTCTTTTTTTTTTTTTCTTGGTACCGGGGATCAAACTCACAACCTCACGCTTGCCAGGCAGGCACTTAAGCCACTGAGCTAAATCCCCAGCCCCGACACAGACTTTTAAAAGTATTCCTTACTTCATTTAATTTCCAGCAGAAAATAAAAACCCATCTTTAGATGCACTGCCTATATGGAAAACTACAAAAACAACAGATAAAAGCAGGTGAGAGGTATGAAATTGAAATCACGATGGAATTTTGAAAAGACTGAGGCTGACATGTGAAAGATTATTGTGATTTCCAGATTTTTAATTATGACTTGAATTCTTAAAAACTCTTGCAGTAAAGTAAGGTGATATTATAATATGATAGTGCTATGGGACGATTTGTTGAATCACAGGGACTAATTTCATTTTTTTTATAGGAAAAAGAATTCCAGGTTTGATGAACTGTCACAGATCTCTGTAGGCAGATAAATTTAAAATAGTGAAAATGCATAATTCACTCTCTGTAAATGAAAAAAGATAGCAAGTTCAAAGTCATTCCAGCAGCAGTCATTACATGGGGAAGATGTTCTGAGTATACTTACCTAACATTACCTTTGCATTTCTAAATTCTGAGATAGAAGCTATATTGTTATTTTAATCACCATGCTTTCTTTGTGGAACCCACTGACACAGGATTTGAAAGAGTATGATTGCATTTTTAGCATGCTTTAGAAGTACTGTATTAAGAAATTTGACTGAATAGCTACATAGAATATTCAGATCTCACTTAAAAAAGCAACTCTAAAAAGCCAGTCATACCATAAATGTACCTTAAGTTCCGGGTTCCTCAAAAAGCTATCATTCTGAAATTTAAATTTCCTCTGTGCTCATGTATGTACACTCCAAATTGTTGTTGTTGTTGTTGTTGTTGTTGTTATTATTTGTACCAGGAATCAAACTCACGACCTCATGCTTTCCAGGCAGGCTCTTACACCACTGAGCTAAATCCTTGGCCCTGCATTCCAGATTATTTAGAATGATGATGACCACATTTTTATAGTGTTATCATAGAAATAATTCAGATTCTGTAGATTTGAAATATTCATGGGATAACTCTTAAAGGGAACATGGCTTCATTTCACTGTCCTATGAACATAAAAGGTAAAGTTTGTGTCCCTGATGTTAGAAAAGAAACTGAAATAATGCTTTTCTTCCTTGTTGAAAGAGCAGTGCTTTCTATCAGTCTAGGCAAGCACATTGTTTCGGTGACTCCAAGTTTATTTCCCGTCCTCCCAGACTGTATTTTCATCAGCTGTTGATTACCTCAATTCATGAATTTAATTCATTACACGCTTCTGGGGAAGCTGCCTGCAGTCGTGTATTTCACCCAATGTGGCAGTCTCCAACAGACGCAAGATTTTGTGCACTGCTTCCATTTGCAAACTGAATTGTTCGATAACAGAAGCATTTGTGAACTGAGGTATCGCTGTACCGTAGTCATGGGTCATTGTCATCATCTACATAGTTTCCCTGTCCTTTGGCTCATTCTGTATTTTTTTTTTTTTTTACATTCTACTGTAGAATGGCAAGTTACTGTGATGCTTGCTTTCTATTTTGTGTTACTTAGAGTACAAAAGTTGTGTCACCTTTATGTTTGGGTTTGTTTGTTTATTTAGTTATGTGTTTTGGTGGGCACCAGGAGTGAAATCGCCAGGCAGGCTCTGCACTGCTGAACTATATCCCCAGCCCCTGCGTTTACTTATTTGACTTACACTCATGTGGTGCTCCTTTTCAACGCGCTCCAGTAGCATTCGTTTCATGATCCTGTGAATCCTGAAAGGTCAACACATTGCCGTTCCCATTCTGAGGACAGCTGAAGGAGCCCCAGAGAGACTCACCAGGTCACTTTCTGCAGCTTGCATTGTTGATGGGCAGCAGAACGAGGACTCACTTCCGTGCTGCTTTCCCAGTACCAAGATGAAAAAGTAGAAGTCCACCCAAAGTTGTGCTTTTCATGAAGACGGTGCTGTTAAGTGAAGGGAGAAATGGTGCTCACCAGCTGCCTCTTGCCAGGGCATTATGCCTATGTACTTCTTTCAAACAAGTTCTCCAGTCTTTAGCTCGGGAGAGTCAAGCTTATGGTCTCTTCCATTGCTCCAACAAGGTGGCAACTTTCCTACCCGTAGCGTTGGTGCAGCCTCTCAACCCGTGGTCTCCACATCAGCCCATGCGGTGGTGTGAGACCATTCATCTGGATTGTCTGTGGGTGGACAGAGGGAATGGAGGATACAGCTGGACCAGCTTCTGGGTGAGTGACGGTGGAAGGCACATCCCACCCTCTAGCATTGCTGAGAAATGGGTGTAGCAATGAGGGATACTGAGGCAGAAGACCAGTGTGCTGCTTCTTCCACTGAGGGCCATGTCATTGGAAGGTCCTCCTGTTGGCACAGGCTGGATGGTAAATGCTTGCTGGCTTTCTCAGAAGTGGTTTGGGAAGCAGTGATACTGTACTGCAGTGCTGCTGGAGTTGGGTCTCAGGCATCTCCCAGGTGTCTGTATACTGAAGGATTAGCTCCCAATTCAGTACTACGGGCAGGTGGTAGATCCTCTAAGAGTTTGGGCCTAGTGACAGCACTGTAGATCATGGAGGTATCCCTTAGCAGGTGATTATGGAACCTTGGTCCCTTATTCTCTTTTACTTCCTTGCCATGAAATAAGTGATTTTGCTCCTCCTTTCCCCATATGCTAGCCCCATAATGTATTGCATGATCACAGACCTGAAGCAATAGAACCAATCCATCATAGACTGGAATCTCCAAAGTGGTAAGCCAAAATAAACCTTTTGTTTTTATAAGGTGATTGCCTCATGTATTTTGTTACGGTGACAGAAAGCTGATGGACACAAATGTTTCTCAAGTCGACTACTTTTTATTAGTCTAGAAAGGAGCTCAGGCATCATTATTATTATTAGGGAAGAGAAAGAAAGCCTTCCAGGTGGATCTGATATATAGCCAGGGCTAAGGGCCACTGTTCTTAGAGAAGTTCTGCAGTCAGCCAGCTTGGGACCAGGGCCATACTGCAGGTTTTGGGGAGGGTGAGGCTAGATACAGAAGCTGAGCTACAGGAGGCTCCATCTTGGTCATCTGCAGATGGAGAAGATTCTTTCCTGCTCATGGAGATAGGTTCATATCATGTGTACTACATTTATAAAACACAGGTTAAAAGAATTGTTAGAAATTTCAAGATGGTGGCCATAGAGCGATAGTCTAAACCGTGGACTAAAACCGTGAGCCAAAATAAACCTCTCCTTTAAGTTGCAAGTGTTGTATATTGTGTCTCAGCAATGGGAAAGTAACAAGGCCAAGTAATACATAAATTTTATCTACTAAGTAAATCATATTTATATCTGTATTTTGTATTATGTTTGTATGTAAATAGAGATGTATAAACTTGTATTTATATATGTGGATAGCCTTTTGTCTTAATTTATGGATTATAATTGTATACTTCTCCGCATATTCTGTAATTTTTCTTTTTGAAGTTAGATTGACACAGATGATCAGTGCCACGCCGTAGATAAAAGGTGGGTAATAGTCAAGTAGCAGTTATGGGGCACTCTAGGTTAGCATTTTTGCCTGTCACATGACCTTAAACACCTTAGTGGCCACTATAAATACTGTGAGGTAGGTAAATAAAGTCAGCAGTACTCTAGCCACATTCCTCAGATGGTGTAGACAGTCAGAAAGCAGAGGCAGCCGAGAACTGCAGCTTGACATCAGGGCTTAGAGCTGTACTCTGAACTTGCTTTGCCAGCAAATAATAAACATAAGCTGGTTTCATGATACACTCCATCAAGAAACTGTTATCATTATTTTTATGGCTCTGACTTCCCCCTGGTTATTCAGTGATTGCTCTCAAAGAGTTGAGAGAACTGATCCTTGATTTTCTTTCTTTTTTTTTTGTAAGGAATCTCAATTATGGTGGTAGTTGCAATTAGGGCGGCAGAGTCTCAGAAATGTTTGTCCTTAGTTAATGAATGACTTTCAGAATAGTGGTAATGTGTCCTCCAAGACTACATGCATAATTCTGCAAAAAATGATGACAGATGCATCTGACCTGTGTGCAAAAATGGATTTCACAGGGTCTTCGTGATGTTCGTTGTTTTCCATAGCTGTTACCAGCCTGCCCTCTTCTGGCCAGTGAGAATTGAACAAAACCGGTCGACTAGTTGCAGGCAGGGAACCAAAATTCCCTGGCCTGAAAGAGCTGCAGAGGTTCTGATTGTAAAATGGCCTTACTCCTAACAAGCTAGCAGCTGCCCCTATCCCAGCTGGATTTAACCCTTACTGGAATATTACCAGGAAAAATCAGAACTTTCAGATGAAGTTTCTTCCTCTGTTATATCAGAAGGGCAACACGTGAATCATGACTGAAACTGCAGTACAAATTAAGTGTTCACGCATCTGAAGAATAGCTTGGTTTCTTGTGGTCTTCCACCCGCTTCTGTCTCATGTACTTTACCTCGAATATGTGGAATGCTTGTTGATTTGAGAGATACTTCACATGCATTGGATTCAGAGCAGAAGAGAAATCAGATGGTTCTGGTATATACCTACTTATTTACGTGTTTTAATTTTAATTTAAGATAATTACTGGATTGCCAGGTAGCTATTTCTTTGTTTGCTCTACTTGGCTACTCATCTTTTTTATACTGAAGGAAGTTAAATTTTAATAAGGACTGCAACTCCATGCCTAGTTTGAATTATTACACACTTAATAAGCATACATCTCTATTCATTAGATATTAAAATTAGTTAATGCTTTATAACCTCTGGGACAGGAAAGTAGACTTCATATTTGTATTTCTGTGTGAATGCACACACATGCTCAAGGAAGGAAATAATTTATTTCAAAAGGCAAGTGAGCAAGTTCTTTCTATTCTGTTGAAATTTGTTATGGTTTATATATAGCTGTCCGCCCAAAGCTTCAAGAGCTAACAGGTAGAGTTTTCAGGAGGTGATGAGATCATGGGTGTGTGATACTCAGGGCATTAGTCCACTGATGAGTTTATAGCTAAGTGTCATGTTGGGAGGTGAAGCCTGGTTGGAAGAGGTGGGTCCTTCGGGGGGTGTGTGGCCTGGAAGCATCTTTCTCCCTCTCCCTCCCTTAAATCCCTCTCTCTGATTTCTGCCTGCCCTGCTGTAGCAGTTTTCTTCCTCCACGTGTCTCTGCCACGCTGCTCTGCCTTGGAGCCAGCAGACCATGGAGGAAAGCCTCTACAAACTGTGCATTTCCTTTCCTTTTAAGTTACGGGAATCAGGTATTGCCTTTCAGAAATGAGAAAGCAACCAAGACAATTTAATTTTTGTTGTTGTTGTTTTGTTTGGTTATTTTGAGCCTATATAGTTCAGCAACAGCTGATCTCAAACTCACGATCCTCCTGCCCCATCTTCCAAAGTGCTGGAGTTGGAGATGTGTGCTATCATCTCTGGCAGAATGTTCTTAAATAAATAAACTATTTTTCATAAAATTTAAAAAATGCAGATAAAATAATATAGACTACCCATGTTAATCTGTACAGATGATATGACTATATGCATATAGGTAAGTGTATTGTGTAACTTATTATGTAGAAATTTCTACCTCAAATTTTACTATGTAAGACTCTATAAAATATAAAGTCAATGGTATAAGACAAAATCTAATGAAAGAACTACCCATAAGTCTAAATCATTATATAGGCAGTAATCTCATTTGAGTAAATGTATCCAAGCACATTTTGCTTCTAGGTATCTTTAACCCTGATTTGTATCATTTTAACAAATAGCTCTGGTATGGTGGTGCACTCCTGTCATCCCATACTTGGGAGGCTGAGGCAGGTAGATCATTGCAAGTTTGAGACCAGCCTGGGCTACAAAGTGAGTCCACGTCTTGCCTGAACCACATAGCTAGACCCTGTCTCAAAAAGAAAAAGAAAAAAAGCCAACAACAACAACAACAAAAACAGTAGTTCTGAATGAAATGGGACTGAAAATTATATTAGGCATTGGTGCTTGAATATTTACTGGGCTTTTCTATCACCAAAATAACAGCTTCCCACCCACCATTTTTAAGAAGCACACTATTGGGATTGCAGTCTTAATACATTTATAAATTATCATATTGCCAGGGCACAGTATTTCAATCCTAGAAATTTTAAGTATATGAATGACAGTGATGTCTACAGAGTAACATATCTTCTGACACACCCATCAGAATTTATGTTCTCAAGCCAGTGATTTTCCTCCACACAGGTAAGAGTTTATGAATTGTCTCCCTAATATATGACAGTGTGTCACTGGTTCTCTTTATTCAGCAGTACTGATGGAGAGAGAACATTGAATATTGGCCAAAGGGATTTCTGGAGTGAGGTAGAATTGAGAAGGCACATTAATCTGGACATCATACCCCCCTGCCCCCCCCCCTTCAAAAAAGATGAGATCTCCTTTGGAATTGTTTTTACTGGTTTAATATAGTTTGTTGAATATCCTATGGAAAGGTAAATGGCTAACATGGTGCATAGTTTGGAATCTTTCTCTCTAGTCTGCGTTTGGTAGGAGTTAAAGAGTGATACTGACCTTTTTTGTAGTTCCAGGGTTTGCAGAAGGCCAGGCATGTAGTAAATGTTCAATAAATGCTTGTCGATGACTGTCTACAAAGGTGCTGACAAAGTGATTTATGCTCCGCTGGAAAATTCTATTTCTGCTCTAAAACTAGAGAGTTCTGTGTGCTGAGACTAATTGATGCAGCTTGCTAATTGATGATATTGCTTCCAGGAACCCTTCCACACTAAGAGGCTCGTTTGAATGAGGGAGGGCAGACTGCCAATCTGGATATTGGCAGCCTGAGTATACCTTGAATATTCAAAGCCAGTACTTTGACAAGGGCTGTATGCATTTGGATACAACTGTTTAAAATCGAACAGTTCATTCTGTAGTTATGTAGTGGTTTAAAAGTACTCAGCATGTATATTGATAATTATGTATATTCACACAGAGAAAGACTAAGTTTAACTTACATGGGTTAAGATGGGTCCGTACATGTTTTCCGTGGTTCGTGCAGAATGGTGGTTCACGCTCAGGTTCTACCTCCTATGCTGTGTACCCTTAGGAAAGTTACTTCACCTCTCAGTGTCTCAATCTATACATGGTGGGTAGTGATTGCTCCTAAATGACAGAAAGTTTATGCAGTTAAATGAGTGAATATGTGTAAGGAGTGGGCACTGTTTTTCATGTAGTAAGACATGTAGTAAGGTTAGCATTAAGGATATTTAGATTGTTACTAAATCAAACTAATATTTTAACTATTCTCTTTATCATGGAGTATTTTTTATTATCTCTAATATAGTAAGTATATAAAAAACAAGTATTACTATGATGAGGCTGAAATTAAATGTCTGATATGAATGGTGGTCATTGAGAACTTTTTCCCCCCATCGAGATGAAAGATAGATCCTTAAAAAATCCAGTTCCTTGAAGCTAAATACATTTTAAAATTCTAGACCATTATTCATGGAATTTATAGCTATGGTATGATTAAAATGTTCCATATCTTTGAACTAATGTGGCATAACAAATTTAATTTTCAAAACAAACTTAGGAATAGAGCAGAACCTATTATCTCTTTTCTTCGTAAGGCTTAGATTGTTGGTGTCCTGATAAAAATGGTAGACTAGCCCAGCACGGGAGTCCAGACTGATAAAACTATTAGAAAATTTTGACAAAATAGGATTTTGGAGCCAAGTGTTTCCTTAGAATTCTTTTTTATTCTTAGCTGGAGATTAACCCTCGGGCCCTTGCCACTGTTATTTAACATGGACTTGAGAAATTTTATAATTATAATCTCACTGAAACATTCTTGGAATCCTAAAGAGTTAACTCCAGTCTACCACCTCCAGTGCAACCCATGGTGAGAATAAAGACACTAAGACATATTCAAAATTACAGGCAAGCAAGGGGACCCAAGTCTGGTCCAGGTGAGGATATAGGGGACAAAGGCTGTGATTCCAGGCATCACCCAGCATTTACTGACTCATGGAGAAGGAGTGGATCTAGGATGAGTGACTGTAGCATGCGAATCATGTGAGTAATGTGAGCTGAGCTGAGCAGGTGGTGAGAAAGCACCTCTGCAATATTCAGGAAGAAGGGTATGCAGAAAGACTAATCTGCATAACTCCATTGAGGTACATTTTAATGATTTAGGAAATTGCTTCAGTTTCTGATATGTAAACTTTTGTGTGCTAGGAATTCATAGCCTTTTATTTTAAGGCTCAATCCCAGTGGACATTCATAGCGGTATCTGGCTCTGCTGTCCTGCTGCGCTCAACCATTTATAGCGAACGCTGCAAGGAAACAGGAAACTATCAGCTGGCTTCAAGGACTGTATATCAGTGCCTCAGCTAGTCTTGTTTTGCTAGTATGGCTTAGTTCCAACTGAAGGGAGAAGGAGACAGCATAGCCAGCTCTGTATATATCAGTATGGGGAGTCAGAGTTTGCTTTATTTATTTTTCTTTCTTTTTTCTTTATTTTAAAGAGAATAAAACAAAAGAGGACAGATCTAAGCAGATCAGCACAGAACAATGTAAGCCTCACAGCACTTCGCAACAAGACAATTGGATGTTAACAGTAGCTATCCTAAGGTTTCTTTCTTTGAAATAGTTGAGCTTAGCTTTACACACAATGTCAAACATAACAAAGTAGAATAAAACAACTCAACAGAGTGGAAGTATTCCAAGGCATTCTGAACCAAATAACCAAAGATGAACAATGGCTGCTATCTTATCTCATTTTCCGTAAAAATTTTGTTTTTACTATCATACATATTAAAATCCAATAAGACACAATGTGATAGAACCAATGGTAATAGAAAAACAAAAACATGGTAGGACTTCAGAGCAAGATGATATTAAATTAACAATGGCTGCCATACTGTCTTGTCTTCAAAGTAACTATTCATATGATCACATATATTAAGATCAAACAAAACAGAATAAAACCATTTGAACCAAAGAATGACTACATAAGATGTCAAAGCAGTATAATGGTGAGCCATGATTTCCATAAAATCTTCTGTACTCTTACTATTTCTTACACTAGGAAGGCTATATGGTATTTATACATGTGAGTTTGATTTATTTCACTTATAGATTCAACATGCATCCATTGATTTATAAATATCTCAATGTGATCATTCTTTATAGCTGAGTAGTACTCCATTGTATAAAAGTACCACAATTTTTTTATCCATTCCTCGGTTGATGGGCACTTACGTTGTTTCCAAGATCTGGCTATTACAAATTGTGCTGCTATAAACATGGGTGCGCATATATCATTGTGGTAAGATGTTTTCAGATCTTCTGGAATATGCCTAAGAGTGGAATAGCTGGGTCAAATGGGACCTCCAACCCCAGGTTTTTGAGGAGTCTCCAGAATGACCTCCACAGTGGTTGCACCAGTCTATACTCCCACCAACAGTGCAGAAGAGTTCCTTTTTCCTACAGGCTCTCCAGCATTTGTTGTTGGTACTTTTGTTGATACTGGCCATTCTTTCTGGACTGAGATGGTATCTCAGTGTGGTTTTAATTTGCATTTCTCTAATGACCAATGGTGATGAACATTTTTTCCTGTATTTATTTGCCATTTGTATTTCTTTATCTGAGAACTGTGTGTTCATCTCAGATGCCCATTTTTGGATTGGGTCTTTGAATTTCGGGGGTCTGATTTTGTTTTAATTCTTTATAAGTTCTAGACAGAAGTCCTTTGTCTGAGGGACAGTTCACTAAGATTTTTTTCCCAGTTTGTAGGTTTTCTTTTCACTCTGCTGGAGATTTCTTTGGACATGCAGAAACTCTTTAATAAGATGTGATCCCAGTTATTGACTCTGGGAAGTATTTCCTGTGCAGTTTGGTTCTTGTTCATGAATTCTCTACCTACCCCTATGTCTTCAAGATTTTTACCTACTTTGTCTTGGAACAGATTTAGTGTTTCTGTTTTAATATTTAGATCTTTGATCCATTTGGATTTTAGTTTAGTACATAGTGATAGGCATGGGTCTAATTTTAGTTTTCGGCATATGGATAGCCAATTTTTCCAACACCATTTATTAAAGAGACTGTTGTTCTTCCAGTGAGCATGCTTGGCCACTTTATCAAAGATAAGGTGGTTGAGTGTGTTTGTAGTTGTATCTTCTAGTCTATTCCATTGACTTCTCTGTTTTTATTCCAATACCATGTTGATTTTATTATGGTAGCTTTGTAGTATAACTTCAAGTCAGGGATTGTGATGCCTCCTGCCTTGGCTTTGCTGCTTAGAATTGCCTTTGCTATTCTAGGTCTCTTCTGGTGCCAGATGAATTTTAGGAGTGATTTCTCTAGATCTATGAGGTATGTTAGTGGTATTTTCATTGGGACTGCATTGAATGTGTATAACAATTTTGGGAGAATGGCTATTTTCACAATATTTATTCTTCCTATCCATGAACAAGGGATGTCTTTCCATTTTGTGAGGTCCTCTTCGATTTCTTTTTTCAGGGTATTATAATTTTCCCTGTACAAGTCTTTTACATCTTTCGTTGGATTAATTCCTAAGTGTTTCATTTTTTTGGATGCTATTGTGAAGGGTGTGGCTTCTCTTATTTCTCTCTTGGTGATTTTGTTGTTAGTGTATAAGAATGCTATTGATTTTTGAGTATTGACTCTGTATCCAGCTACTTTGCTGAATTTATTTATTATATCTAGGAGACTTTTTCAATGGAGGTTTGGGGGTCTTCTATGTAGAGTATCATGTCATCTGCAAATAATAATAATTTAACTTCTTCTTTTCCTATCTTTACTCCTTTTACTTGTCTCTCTTGTCTAATTCTTCTGGCTAGTATTTCCAGTACTATATTGAATAGGAGCAGTGATAAGGGACATCCTTGTCTTGTGCCTGATTTCAAGGTAAAGCCTTTCTGTTTTTGACCATTTAATATGACACTGGCTGTTGGTTTGTTGTAGATGGCCTTATCATATTGAGGTAAAGACCATCTATTCCAATTCTCTGTAAGGTTCTTATCATGAATGGGTGTTGGATCTTATCAAAAGTTTTTTTTACATCTATAGAAATGATCATGTGATTCTTGCTTTTGGCTCTATTGATATGGTGGATTACATCCGTTGATTTACGTATGTTGAACCATCCCTGCATGCCTGGGATGAATCCCACTTGGTTATAGTGTATAATCTTGTTGATGATTTGTTGTATCCTGTTTGCCAATATTTTATTGAGAATTTTTGCATCTATGTTCATTAGGGAGATTGGCCTGTTCTCTTTTTTAGTTGGATATTTCTCAGGTTTTGTTGATATTTGGTTCCAGGAATGACTTAGGGAGAAATGCTTCCCTTTCAATTTCATTGAAGAGTTTGAGGAGTGTTGGCATCAAGTCTTCGTTGTATTTCTTGTAGAATTCCGCAGTGAATCCGTCTGGGCCTGGGCTCTTCTTTGTTGGTAGGGACATGATTACATTTTCAATTTCATTCGTAGAAATTGGGTTATTCAACAGTTTTACATCTTCTTGATCCAGCTTTGGTGGTCCGTATGTTTCTAGGAATCTGTCCATTTCTTCTGTGTTATCGAACCTAGGAGAGTAGAGGTTTTTGAAATAGTTGTTGATGATCTTGTGTATTTCCACAGGGTCGGTAGTGATTTCTCCTTTTTCATTCTGCATTGCATGACTTTGAGTCTTTTCTTTCCTTTTTTAAATTAGGTTGGCTAGGGGCTTGTCAATTTTACTTATTCTTTCAAAGAACCAACTCTTTGATTCATTGATTCTTTGAATTGTTTTCTTAGTCTCTATTGCATTAATTTCTGCTCCGATCTTTATAATTTCCTTCCTTCTTTTGGCTTTGGGCTTGGCTTGCTCTTCTTTTTCTAGATGTTTCAGGTGTAATATCAGGTTGCTTATTTGTGTTCGTTCTGTTTTCCTAATGTGGGAACTCAGTGCAATAAATTTTCCTCTGAGGACCGCTTTCATTGCATCCCCCAGGTTCTGGTAAGTTGTATTTGTATTTTCATTTGCTTGTAGATATTGTTTAATTTCTTCTTTAATTTCCTCTGTGACCCACTGATTGGTCAGGAGTGTATTTTTTAATTTCCATGTGTTTGTGTGGTTTTTGCAGTTACTTTTATCATTAATTTCCAGTTTCATGGAGCTATGATCTGATAACATGCATGGGAAAATTTCACTTCTTTTGCATTTACTTAAATATGTTCTGTGGGCTAGTATATGGTCTGTTTTAGAAAATATCCTATGTACTGGTGAGAAGAATGTATATCCTGATATTGTTGGATGTAACACTCTGTATATGTCTATCAAATCCATTTGTTCACAGGTGTGATTCATTTCTGTTATTTCTTTGCTGATTTTCTGTCTAGTTGATCTATCCCTTTGTGTCAATGGTGTGTTAAGGTCCCCTGTTATAATTGTGTTATTGCCTATTTGATTTTTCATTTCTGTTAACACTTGCTTTGTGTAGCTGGGTGCTCTGGAATTTGGTGCATATATATTTAAGATTGTTCTCTCTTCCTCTTGCAGTTTTCCCCTAACTAATATGTAGTGACCTTCTTTATCTCTTTGGACCATTCTTGGTTTGAAGTTCACATAGTCTGCAAACAGAATAGCTACCCCTGCTTTTTTTTGAGTTCCTGTTTTGTTTTCCATCCTTTGACTTTCAGTCTATGAGTTTCCTTTTGAGTTTCTTGTAGGCAGCATATGGATGGATGTTGTTTCTTGATCCATTCTGCCAGTCTGTTTCTTTTAATTGGTGAATTGAGGCCATTTACATTAATGGTTATTAACTGTCATTTATTGTTGACATTTTATCTTTCTGATGTTGTATCTTAGCTTTCCATTCTGTTTGTCTGTCTTGCTTAGTGTATTTTTCCTATATGTATCTAGAATGTCTTTCAGTATTCTTTGTAGGTTTGGTTTGGTGATCATGAAGTTCTTCAGCTGTTCTTTCTCATGGAAGTATCTTATTTCTCCATCCATTTTGAAGGACAGTTTTTCAGGGTACATCAGTCTGGGTTGGAAGTTGTTTTCTTTAAGGATCTGAAAAACTTCACTCCATGCTCTTCTTGACTTCATTGTTTGTGTTGAGAAGTCTGCTGTGATTCTGATAGGTTTTCCTTTATAGTTGACCTGTGTTTTCTCTCTAACAGCTTTTAATATTCTGTTCTTATGTTTGGATTTCTGGGATGGTGATTATTATATGTCTGGGTGTAGTTTTGTTTTGGTTATGGCTATTTGGAGTGCTGTATGCCTCACTAATCCGTATGTCAGTTTCCATACTCATGTTTGGGAAATTTTCAGCTATTACTGCTGTAATTAGCCTCTTGATATCATTTATGTTTTCCCCTTCTTCTTCTTTTATCCCTATTAATCTTATATTGTTTTTCTTTGCATCATCTTGCAGCTGTTGAATTGTTATTTCCTGAATTCTTGTTATTGTTAGAAGATCTTTCCTTTCCTGTTCACTAGCTGCAATCTTATCTTCGAGGTCTGAGATTCTATCTTCATTTTTGTTGAGGCGGTTTTAGCAACTTTCATTAGAGTTTTTTATTTCCTGTGTATCTCTTTGAATCTGATTAATGCATTCTGTTTGTCTCTTAAACTGTTGATTCAGGGACTCAATCATTTTGCTTTGTTCCTCTAATTGTTTAGCTGTGTCTTTATTGGATGCATCCAGTATTTCTTTCATTATTTTTATCGTTAATTTTTTTACCTGGGAGAATATTTCTGATTTGAGTTCCCTCATGCTTCCCGTAGTTGCTTCTTTATTTCAGTTGATACCATTTCATACATTTCAGGTGTATGTGTAGTATTTTCTTCTATGTACATGGCTCCTAGGTTTTCTTGGGATGGGCTGGAGGGTTGAGATTGCATTTTGGGCCTTCATTTTGTCATTTTCCTATATTTCTGTGTTTCCAGTGATTTTCCAAAGCTTTCCCTTGCAGCGTGGCACCGGCTTGGCTCCCCCTTCGGTGGGCCTGGCTCCCCTGGTTGAATGAAGGTCACTGGGCACAATCCACTCAAGCCCACGGAACCTCTGGAGCCTAGTGCAATGACCCAAGGGGGCTGGGCAAGCACACAGCTGCCGGGATTGATGGTCCCAAACCCTTCCGGGTCTGCCCTGGCGAGCTGCAACTCACCTCGCGGCTTGGCTTGGCTTGGCTCCCCCTTTGTTGGTTCTGGCTCCCCTTGTTGAATGAAGGTCACTAGGTGCAGTCTACTCAAGCCCGCGGAACCTTTGGAGCCCAGTCCAGTGAGCCAAGGGGGCTGGGCAGGCACCCAGCCTCCGGGATCCATGGTCCCAAAGTTTTCCGGACCTGCCTTGGCGAGCTTCTACTCACCTCGAGGTGCGGTGCCGGTTTGGCTCCCCCTTCGGCAGGCCTGGCTCCCCTGGTTGAATCGGTTTGCTTTAACTAATGCTGAAGCAATTGTTCTGCATTCAAGGGGAGCCACCCACGTCATCTCCCACATTGTACTTCATGGCAGATGGGAGGGAGGAAGAAGAGGAGGGGTGAAGAGGGACGAATTAGGGACAATATAAAATCCCCAAGGGCATAGTCCCATGGCTCGCTCCTTTCAACCAGCTACACTTCCTAAGTTTCTGTCACCTCCCAATAATGCCACCAAATTGTGAACCCACCTATGGATTAACCTCTGGATGAACTTAGAGCCCTCTTCATTCATTCATTCATTCATTCCTGAAAAAACAAAGAAAAACCCTATACTGCTTCACTGGAGGCCAAGACTTGAACATAGGAACCTTTGAGGAATTTCAGACCCAGACCTTAACATGGTACAATTTCTAACTTTCTATTTAATCTTTCTAAGCCATATTTGGCTCACCTGTAAAGCTTCTATAATTATAACCAACTTGATCTTCTCATGGGGTTAATGTGAGACTCAGTTTTGAAAACAAATGATCATGAAACAGTGTTTTCAGACTGTGAGCTCCTCACAAATGGGTGATGGTTATGATACTGGTATTTGATATTGTGTGTTCTAGATGTGAGCATTGTGTTAGTCTGGTTTGTGGGTAATCAACTTGTAAAGAGAAGGGTTTGTTTTGCCTCACGGTTGTAGAAGTATCAGTCCATGGTTGGTTGGGCTTTATGATTTTGTGGTCTGTGGTAGTTGCTTGTTGTCGGGAGGGCATAGCAGAGCAAACCTGCTCACTCCAGATCAGGAAATGAAGGAGAGATAAAGGAAGGACCTTCCACTCTCCCCTAAAAATTCTATCACTTGGCTGGGATTTTAGCAAAGTCATGAATTTGATCCCTGGTACAAAAAAAAAAAAAAAATCCTACCACTTCCCAGTAAACCCAAGCTTAGGATCAAACTTTTATTAGCCTGTGAGTCTCTGGGAGCCTCTTAAGATCCAAACTTTGACAATAGCAGTATACACTTGAATATACTGTTTGACCTGGGCTTTCACAACTCACTTTGCATTCATGTTGAACAGCACATGGGTATGCTTCATTCCCTTAGAGATTCTTAAGCTGGGAGGATTTCTTGATTTTCTATGATCTTGAACACTCCTCAGAATAGAAATAGGCTGTGTTTGTGTCACTTAGGTGACACAGTATTGCCACGTGGATGTCTCCTGTGCATCCTGATTTATTCATGAGGACATTTGGGCATTGTTAACAATGCTGTAAGGACCTTCCCAAAAGATGTGATCCATTGTTATTTAGGAAATTCAATTGGGGGAAAAAAGTCAGGTTTTTCAGTAAGTTCAACAGGAGTTTTCTGAACATCAGGCATGGCAGAGGGATCTTGTTGCTCGTGACAGTGCTAACGAGGGCATTTAATGGAACCTCTCACCAAAGTAATTGAGCAAGAGATTGGACCTGTGGTTTCTCTACTACGTGGTGATGTAGTCTTCTTGGTAGTGAATTTTGCTACCAATGTCATTTTTCCTTTTTTGCTCTTTTTTGCATTGCAGGTGGTTGAACCTATGGCTTTAGGAATCCCAGACAAATACTCTGCGTGACATCCCCAGCCCACCTGATGTTCGTTTCGATTCTGACATTTAGAGCAGCAATACTGGAACATATGTGACCTGCAGAGCTAAGATGTATTCCGGCCCTTCATGTGGCCTTTGAAGCCTATCCAAGAAGTCTGAATTTAGTGCACATAGAAACCCACGGATTGTGTATCCTGAAAACCTGGTGCAGGGGCTTGAGGGGACTAGACTGTTTGCCAGTCTGGCTCATGGTGACCATATGTGTACATGCATGGGGTTTGGTGTATTAGAGATTCTGTGATGAAGTGTCATTTTTAAAGATCTGAGCAGACTGTGTGGAAACTAAACTTTCTGTCAGAAATGCAATGGTCACGCTAGGATACCGGTAATGATGCGGACTTTGTTAGAACCAAAGGAACAACTCCCTCGTCAACAGTGGATTCTTGTGTTTTGCAAAAGGCAGAGTGTGTCTCCTCTTCATTGGGATTTAGAGTGCAGGAAATTTATAGCTTTATAATTAAGGAAATTTATGGCTTTATAAGTACCTATTTGAAAGCAGAAAAGTCAATAATTTCCCCAGACACTGAGGAAATGTGACATTAAAAAAAAGACAAGCTTTTCTTGGTCCTGTGGGTCTTGTTGAACACCTGTCTTCTGCATTTAGTGTGCCTGGCCCATTCCTTCATGATGGTCCTCAGCTTATTGTGCTGTAATTATTTGTTGGAAAGTCTATGTCACTAGACTAGAGGGCAGAAACTAGATCAGGTTTGTGTTCACATTTTCTGTACTTAGCAAAGAAATGAATACACGAGGATAAACACAATTAATATCTGAATCATTCATTCTCCAAAAATTCAAAGGCACTTGTATCTCCAAGTAAGCTGTGTCCTGAGAATCTTCAGTCCTAATCAGTGAGCTTTGATATTTGGACTGAAACCAGGTGGTAAAGTGTTATTGCATGTGGACAGCACACTTAAACTCACTGAACTTTTGGAGAGGATCAGCTCCTTACTGTACTTACTTGAAGGAGACAGCAAGGGCATCTTGAAATCTGTTTTTCCTCAATTCAGTCCGTCAGTTTTAATGACTCTGTTGAGGATGCTCAAAGAGTCGTGTCTGTCAGAGTTTATTCTGTGTTAACAAAATGACCAAAAACAGAATATAGAGTCAGAGCCCTGAACAGATTGTGTGTGTGTGTGTGTGTGTGTGTGTGTGTGATGTCCAATGCTTACTGATCACCAAGTGTGTGCTCCACAGAGTATAAAGCACCTGGCCAAGTTCAGTTGTGTCTATCCATAAAATGCCGATGGCTCTGACGCATTGATTGCTTATTAATCAATAGTAATGTCATGGGTATACACCAGCAGAGCATACAGATTGATAAAGTTATACAATTATCCTGGGAGCAAGGAAGTTTTATAACTTCACCAGCTTCTACACCTTCACAATTTGTAATGTTTGCAGACTACTTTGGGGAATTTTCTTCAAGGATAAATCAATCCCTTTAATCTTATGAGCATCTATACATCACCGAGGTATTCTGCTCTGTGCTTTTACCAGTTTACAGAATGATAGGATGCTTCCTTTCTGGACAGTGAACTAGCACAGGATGCAAAGAATTCCCCTGCAGGCCCTGATGCCCAGGAGTGCATCACATACCCAGCACTGGTATGCCTGAACTGCCAGTTTTGTCTCCTTTGTGTTTGGTTTTTAGCGAAGAAGTATCTGGGCTGATGCTGCTCTCCAATAACTAGATTTTAGAGAAGTATTGATTAATTTCAGAAATCCTACTAACACAGGCACATGGTTTCAGAATGACCTGATTAGAAGTGCAAAACAGCAAAGGCTGATCTGAGACCTGGGAGAGGTACCAGGGCAACAACCCTTTTGCTTCACATATTCTCTCTGTCTTTCTACTGGAAGAATAGCAGTGGCTCCTTGAAGCAATCCAGCATCCTTTTTAAAGAAAATCTTGTGACTGACGCACTGCACAATGTACGGATAACGGTACTATCTCACAGGACTTGGATGAGAGTGAAAAGGCTTCTATTTTTCTTCACAAATTAGTAACATTAAATTATAATAACCTAGGACAGTAGTATTGTTTTAATAGGAATATCTTCTATAGAACCTGCAGTGAAAACAGTTCTCTGATACATTCATCTGAATATTATCCATTCCATTATTTCTCTTCTACTTCTTATGCTTCATTTTTTAATATAAAAAATGTTGTATCTTAGTAGAAGGAGATGGCTATGTCATTATTCAGTTTTAATTTTCAAGACATATTTCTGACCTGGCAAAAAAAATAAAAATACATTCTTGGCTTTTGCACAAGCAGTTGAATTACACTTTGTAGGAATGAATTTTTCCCCCAATGTAATCTACTCTGTATAGCCATGACAAAATCAGTTCCAGGTTTCACAGTGATAAGGAAATCAGCATATTAAGTTAATTTCTGAAAGTGTTCCCACTAGAACCATCTACTGCTGTGTCTGTGTCACTAGTTAAACCCTCCTCTTGGCAAAGACATTAGAGTCCGTAAGAGGATTTGCTACGGGATCTCAAACAAATCCAAGACCAGAGTGCGATGTGAATTTTCAGATTGCAGCCGAGACAGTTTCCAGTATCTAGAAATGAATCCTCAAGAACCAGATGCAGAACTGGAAGGACAGTTTCCATGGGATGGAGAATGCCATCCAACGGATATCATTAGAGTCAAACAGTGGTGACTTGGGTTGTTGTAGACCTGCACACTCCGTATTCTGTAGACCTCCCTGTGCTGCTTGGTTGGAGATTCTAGAAGGAGCTTAGCAGGACATGCTGCCATGTATGTGTCTCACAGGGGCTATCGGTTTGTCTGTGGCCAAGCTGTCTGGAGGCCATCACAGCCTCCTCAAGTCAGAGCATGTAGGTAGGATCACTTTTCTCCTCCTCCTTCCTGCAGGTGGTAGCAGCCCCTGTCTTGAGCCATGCTGATGTTACCACTGCCCTTGTCTAGATGCCTGCTCTCATTAAACCCAAAGTCCTAACCAGAGGACAATTCTGTGACTGTCAGTTTAGCTCCTTATCTGTTGTGCATATGCAGATATTTATAGTAAGCTGCGCAGAATCTCCACCAGCTAAAACTTAATTAATTGCATTTTAATAGAACACGACTGATGATTTTAGGAGATTGGAGCCACAACGGATCTCATTTTAATCTTTTGTTTTACAGTAAGAATGCCCTTTGTTAGCTGTCTTGGTTTACTGTAGAATCCTTCTACAGAAATTCTGGAGCAAAGCCCTTACTTGACCTTTGTTTTGTGGCTCTGCCTTGTATCTTAAGTCCAGATTTTGTCTCTGTAGTGTGGAACAGTTACTGCAAAGACACATGTCCTCTAAACTGAATGCTTAAGAATCCCATGAAACCTGGATTGCCTCTTTTTTTTCTTTTTTGATCCAAATCTAGAGAGTTTTAACAGTTTTAGTGCTAATCTCCTAAGTGCCCTCTAGGAGACAGGTATTCTGCCAAACAGTACACATCATCTTATCAGTTATCCTGTGCCGCCCAATAGCCTGGGTCGGAACTGGCCAGTCATTTGATCTCCATTCTGAAATCAGGAAAATGAAGTTACCGAACTAACAACATTCCCAAACCGAGGCAGTTAGTGATACAACTGACCAAGATCAAAGAGTGTGTGATTGGAAGCCCCTCTACCCTTAGCCTCCTTGACGCCTGTCTGCTCAGTGTGTTGCTTGCTTTGCTTGAACAGCTCTGATGAGGTCTCGTGAGTCTTTGTCCCTGGCACATTTTTGGTGGTCACATCCCTACCCATTTTGCGCATTGCTCTTTGGCTTATGTCACTGAAGTGATGGTGTGTATTGCTGTGTGACACTTTCTATGATGACATCCACTTGTAAACTTCCTCATGCTGTCTGTGTGATGTCACTCCATTCATGGATCCCCAGCTGATTTTGGATATGGGTATTGGTTATATCCGATGAATTCCTTAAAGACGTACTGGATTCTCTTGCTCCTTGTGTCACTGAGACCGCTTGGAGTGTTTGGCACTTGTGAGTGCCGTAATAAACGTGTCCTCCGCCGGTGTGAGTGACCCTCTCGTGCTACCTGGCTCTCACAACTCTGATTTGAGTTTGACCGTTTCTCACCACCCAAGAACATAGCATCTCAGAAGATGCTTCCACCGCATCTGCTTCCTTCTCAAAATACATCCACTTCCAGTCTCATCACAGGAGGGTGGGTCAGGGCCATTCAACCATAAAAATCTCTTGCCCATCTGATTTTTCTTTTCTACAAACACCGAATTCCACCTGACCTACTTTTCCATCAGTCTGTCTGGACCCCGGTCTTTGCCTTCTGCGTGCTTGGGGATGGTGGTCTGGGGTGATCGTGATCTTGTGTGGTTATTATACTCTCATGACTGTACAGTCCTATTATCCTTGACCTCCTGTACTCCACGAGGTCGAGAAGCCTTGGGGACAGAAACACCTCTGCATCTTTCACCTCTTACTGTCATCTTTGTGAGTGGTGAAAATGTGCCTGTGTTGCTTACTAATAAGCTCCAGTAACTGTGTACTGAGTCCTTAAAAACTGAGTACCCCCCCCCCAAAAAAAAAGCCGGACGTGGTGGCTCATGCCTGTTATCCCAGCACTCGGGAGGGTGAGGCTGGAGGATCGCTGTGAGTTCAAGATCTCCTCTTCATCTCCTCCCCTCTCTCTTTCTTCCCTCCCCCTCTCCATGCCCCTCTCCATTTCCTTCATTCTCTCTGTAGTTCAATGTTGATCTTAGATCTTCAGATTACAAACAGAAATAGGAGCAGGAGGAGGAAAATGAGGATAGTGGTGGAGGAGGAGGGAAGAAGGGAGTCGGAGAGGAAGAAACAGGAGGATGGGAAGAAAGGGGGAAGAGAAGAAGAGAAGGACACTTGGTAAATACTTGTAGGCAGGGCTCCTTTGTGCATTCCCTCCCTGACTCTGTCACGGTCTCTCTTCAACTGCCACTCTCCCTGTGCTAAGTGCCTAATGCACCTCTATTCTCCCTTGTTGAGGGGCAGTTTCCTGTGCCCTGCTGTCTCTGCCCTCACTTTTTCTGCTCCCTCCCGCCTCCCTCCTTCCTCTTGCTTCTCTGACCCAGAACTTCCCTGCTGATCCTTGGACCAGCTGATTTCTCCCTTCTCTGGGCGGGTTTCCAAAATGCATCCTTGCTAGGGAAGGCAGAGTAGATGGTCGGTCCCACTGGCTGCCACTCATTATGGGTTCCTTTCCAGGTGTTCACATCAACGCAGCATTCGGAGGGATCCTGTTATTTACGTATACAGATGCCACAGGACTTTAAATTGATCCTGCCCTTCTTTGCACCCTAATAAATTCAGCGTGCCTTGTATATCTCAACTAGGAAAGAGTAAATGAAAACACTTCCAACCCCAGATGGACTTCAAGGGGTGGCCGTTTATTCAGGCTGGAGCTAACTTTTGAATGAAAGGAAGTCATTTCCCCTCATGAACCAGATGTCAGCATCATTAATTTTTGTGCCAATAAATGAATTGCTTTTTTCTTTTTTCTTTTTTTCAGAGAATCGTTCAAGATAATGAGCTTTCCGTGTCTTAGAAACAAGTTAGTGGACTTCACCCAAGTATGGCGGGAGAGCGGTTCAGTTCCCTTGGGTGCGTTCTCGTAGCGTTTCACCAAGAAGGAGTTATTCTCTGCCTCCCCTTCTGTCTCCCTCCTCCTCTCGCTCCTCTACTTCCTCTTATCTTGTTCCCCCTCCCGTTTACATGTTCTTCCTCTCTTCCTCCTTCCTCCCACCTCCATACTCTTCATTCACTTCCTCCTCCTCCTCCTCCTTCTTCTCCTCCTTCTCCTCCTCCTCCTCCTCCTCCTCCTCCTCCTATTCCCACTTATTCCTGGTAACCTCTTCTAGAGACCTGTGCTTACCTGTTAGGAGGTTTTCCCCAGCTCATTAAGGTGAGCTGACAGTGGAGAACTTCAGAAATTGCCCTTGGAGTGCATTTCTTTCTCTTAGAAAGGAAAACAGGCAGAAATGAAAGGCAGACCAGAGCAGTGGGATAGGCCAGCTCTGCATCTTCCAGGGGCCTCCTACAGCTTTGCCTAAAGCCCTTCATTGCTTCCTCTCAGGGGCCTGTAAGGTGGGCAGATCTGGCTTTTTGCTTCTGTGCAGGGCTCAGAGCCACCAGCCGTGGAAAAGCATTTCTGCTTGCACTAGACCCCCAGCCTTTGCCTGCCTTTCATACACATATGGTAGACAGCAAATCGGTGAGCAGGCTGGGAGTTTGCTTGAGGAAAACAAAACAGACAAGAATCCCTCAGTGTTTACAGACAGACAGCTTCCTAAAATCTGCACACAGGGTTTGCGGTACTGTGGGACCCACATAATTTGCTCTAGAACCTGATCTTGACAGTACTGATACCTCATAACAATAACAAAGAAGAAATCCTGGCAGAAAACAGTGTTACTGACAATGGCTTATTGTTGCTTGGTCTTTCTTTTTAATGCACTTCTTTTACTGTGGCACTGAAAAAACATATGGAATGTTCTTCTGTCTAAAGTCTGGTGCCTCTATTTAATTTCTTTCAAGATAATGAAGTCTTGCTCAGAAAATCCTGTTTTCTGTGGGGCCTTGTGTGTATGATTTTACCTTACTGCTGCTTGCTAACTGATTTACCTCCTGTTCTTTGTTGGAGAACATCGCTCTGCCAGATGTTTTCAACTTTTTCCTGCATGTGACTTTTCCCCCTCTTTGCTTAATTTCTGCGAGACAAGTGTTTCACACGCACCTCATTGTTGGCCATGACACTTCGTAAACCACAGTGCAAGTCACGCCAAGCAGGGTGAGGAGAAGTGTGTTGCTAAGTCTGCCGCTCACATCCTGAGTGCGCCTCCCCACGGGGGCGCCGTGGAATGTCTGACATGAATGACACGGATTCACACCTGAGCACTGGTTTCCAATGCTCTGTCCCAAGTGCTTCCTGGAACCCTCAGGAAAACAGCTGCACACAGTATAATCTACTTTCATCTCTCTCCTTGCAAAGATTGTCATGTCTATTTGATGCAACATACATGCCTCATGTGTTGGCTTCCTGGTCAAGGTCCTGCATGACCTTTGTTTGGAAAATAAAACCTGTAAGCTTTTAAAGAGGCTCAGCTGGAGAAAGAAAGCCCTTCACGTGCAAAAATGCTGTGTAAATATGAGCGCGTGGAGTATCGCTGTTGTAGATGTTCAGCTGCACCGAGCAGAAGCTGTAAATTATCCTGGTTCGTTGAGGACATGCTTTCCCTCTCTTCAGACTTTGTGTGCTTCCAAATTCTTCTAAAAGGACAGGCAATAGAGTACCAGCTTTGGAACTCTGCTTTCCTGCAAGAAGTTGGGAATTTATGCATGTACACACATACATATATATACACACACACATAGGCACCTATATACACCTGCATTTGCATACAGAATACAAACACATACATATATCTCCACTTTTACAGACATACACCCCTACACACAGTCATATATACACATGCACAGATACAAATGCACATAAATATACCCACATGCATACACATCTGGCTTACATATGTGTATGGTAATGTATGTACCCATATATACACATGCATATACACATATAGTCACAACTCTACATGCATATACATGCATGCAGACACACATAACACATACATGTGCATGTACATCCATTTCTGCACATGAGTGTGTATATGCCTAGGGTGTAAATACCTCTTCAATGCACCTTGCCTGACACCATCACCAGTGGTCTGTGTGCTGGTACAGAGGGACTTGAAGGGCAGGATTCTAGAAAAGTCTATCCTTGCATCCAAGCATTAGCTGATTCTATGATGGATCAGAGTATCAGCTTAGGACACAGGGTAGTGTGTGGTAAGAGGTCTTGGTACTTTTAGTGGGTGGACATTGCTATTGACAATTAGAGATATCCATCTGATTGTAGGCAAGAGGATGTAGAAATTGAGTTTTCCTGTCACATGACGAGAAGTACCAGCAGAAAAGGATTGTTACCCAAGACGCTCAGCCTGGCATTTTGTTTTTTTGTCTTTGTCCCAGAAAAGAACTGTCTTTGAAGGAAGACATTAAGGTAGGGCTCAGCATTGTAAGTAGGCTCAGAGCTCAGCGGTTTCTAAGATGTCTTCTTCTCAGCCCTTGCTTATTCTGTGACAAAAATGCAATGCAAAATACAGATGAGGAAACAGAAAACAAGTAGCATCTAAGTAATTACCAAGATCCACACGTAAGTTTTTGTTTTGACTGGGATCAAAATATTTTGACTTTTTCCTTGAGGTAATGTTGTACTGTATTGTAAAATCTGGGTTGTGCACCATGGAAGGAGAGCTCTTTTCTGTTGACCGGGATGGACGAGACCCAGGGAGCTAACAAAGCATCAGGTAAAGCATCTGCACTGCTCTTGTGAGCAGTGGGCATGTGTGTCACATGGATGAGAAGGCTGGGACTGTAAGGCCTGAACCTTAAACATGGTAATTTTGTCAAGGATCCCATGGAGATGGAGATGAAAGCCTTATAGCTGACTAGTAAGCAGGTGGTGTCTGGCAAGCTGTTAAAAGCATCTGAACCAAAACAGTAGAGGTGGAAATGAAGACAGCACAGATTTGGGAGCTCCTGGGGGAATAGTGATACAAGATGGCATTTGAGAAGAGCTGTCTGATGAATAAGGAGGACATTACCAAGAAAACTGGAGCCCTGTGTCACAGTGACCATGGCTGAGGGAAGCTGATAGTAGTCACATGGATTTGGCTTTGAGGCTAGCGTGGACTCAGTGTCTAACGTTCAAGGGAGGGGAAGAGAATTGCGAGTAAAGTGGGCCAGGGCTCAGGTCCCCACCTCATTCAGGAAACATGACCCATGACCTATATTCCCATTGCTCATACCGGCATCATCACTTCCTTTCTTTGTGCTCTTTGTGAATCAGAGAAGATAAAGAGACACTGTCCAAATAATGATGTGGCCAAGGATGTCTTTAATTGGGCTTCTCACAGCATCCTTTGCTGTCTTTCTTACCTGGGATTCAGCACTCACATGTAGGTCATCCTGCCCACGAATGAAAGCTGGCATTGCAGTACACCACAGGCTGAGAGGTACTCTGTCTGAAAGCTTTTGCAAGAAAGCCCTGGGAAATGTCAAGAGGAGGAGCTCAGAGTGCTTGAGGACAGCATTAAGATATAGCGCCTGAAGATTCAGCAGCACCACTTGGGTGGCGGATGGCTTCAAGAAGGGGAAATACAGAAAAAGTGCCTAAGTCATTTTTGGCATTGGTGTGCAGCAAATTTTGCATTGCCAGTTAGAGTGCTGCTTCATTATGACAAGTCATCATGTCTGACATTCAGTGTGGTGCTAGGACAGAATTTAAAAATAGTGCCTCGATTTCAGTACTTTGCCCTTAACCCTTGTCCATGCCTTTGAGACACAATTTCAAAGGAAGTTCTTAATCCAGCCTAATCCAAGACAAGGAGAAAGTCCTGCCTCCTCCAGTGCTCTGGGTCAGTGTGTAGGAGTAGTGGATCTTGAATTAGTAAGCCCCAGCCCTATCCTGACACATTCCTCCACCTGCACTGTCCTGCGTTATGTGCATGTGCGCAATCAGCCAAACACGTAATGTCAACCCAAGCTCATAAAGCCCCAGTGGGTGGTGAGGGTGGAGCAATCGATAACTGGTTGTAAAGTACATGGCAGTTAGAATCAATTTTACAATCATTACATCAGATCATTGTACTTTTACCATAAAAATATAAACACCCTATCTTTCTTTATAGTTGATTCCAATAAACATTACATGAGCTTAAACATGATACAACAACATGCACAGTGAGAGAGAAAATTTGGTCTCACATGTTTTCTCCAAGAGCAGTTCTTTTAAAATTAATCTAATCATGCCATGCAAAATGCCATATGATTTAGAATCACAAGACTTAGGTTTGTGTTCCGGGTTGACCCTTTAAGTGTGTGGTCACCAGCAAGTTAGTGTTCCGGTAGGTTCTTTGGCGAAGTTGTCTGTAAGAGGAAATCACTAAGACAGACCCTTCTGTTGGCTCTCTGCGAAAACCTCCCAGACACCGCATGGGGGTGAAAGAATGTAGCTTGCTGCAGAGCTCAAAGCAAATTTACAGACATTGTAAAAGTCTACAGTCCTCGCCTTACATAGCAATAAATACACATTTTTCTTTTAAAGCTTTCTTCATAAGGAATTAACTATTCCTTGAATAGTAATTTGAATTCTTTGAATAGTAAAACCAAATGTCATTTCTTTTCCTGTAACAAGCCATTTGATAGCGAGACAATAATATTTAAGTCTTTCATGGGTTTAATGGATAATGGAGATTAGAACTCTCTTTTAAAATGATCAAATTTGTCCTTGAATAAGAAGATACTGCACTCACATCACGATTCAGTTTGCTCGCCTTATCCAACTCTCTGGGCTGTTTCTTAAGGAGTCATCGAGATTTTGCTGCCCGTTTCACAATTTTGGAAATGCTCTTTAGGGAAGAATTTCATTTTAGAAAGACAGATGGTAAGTGGTATTGACAAACAACCTATGGTATATACAATATCAGGAAAATATGATTCAACAGAAATTCTGAGGGGTGTCAGTGTGAGAATTAAGATAACTCTTCCTAAAAGGAGGAAGCATCAATAGACTAGTGAGAGTGCTGGACTAGGTCAGCTCTCTCTCCTGGTGAACATGGAGGACCTTGGGGAGAACAGCTCAGAGACACAAAGAGAGATAACACAAGCATTTCTGGAAAGACCTGCCGTTTCCTCTGGGGAGCAGCCTGTCTGCATATGGTACAGACAGCTGCTATTGTTTCTCTGCGACACAAAGCAAGAGGCTTTGGCTGCTGTGGGTCTACTACTTCTTGTTTGTGAAATAGTAACATCCCTCATCATGCAAGCCATTTGGACTTGAAAATCATGTCAAGTGATGGAAATCTCTCTTCCAGAGAATGAGTGGGATGTCATAAAACACAGGGAGACAGGGCAAGGGCCATTGAACATGGCTCCGACTGTCTCCACTGCTTTCTTCATTTACCCGGAAATTGAGGAGCGGGTGAGAGAGGAAGGGAGCCATGGCTTCTCTGTGCCTCCCTTTTGGTCAGCTCTACATCTATATTTTGTCTCACATACTCCATTTAAAGGTCAGCAATATCTATGTCTAAGGATAGTTTATCCTACCACAAACCATAGGTGATGAATAATACATATGGCAGAGAGAATCCTACAAGGAAAGTCAGACTTGAAGTTACAGGGACGTCAGTGAATAGATGTTACGGGTCGTCAGGGGTCGCAAGGAGAACACTCACATACAGGACACATAATTTATAGTATTATTTATAATGGTCACCCATGGAGTCAAATACAAAGAAGGTGCAGGAAATCTGTCCACACACTAAAGATCTAGAAAATCAGCTGAGGGCCTGGATCCCACAGCAATGACCTATATGAGTTCAGCCGAAAACTCAGAGCCCACAGCAATGACCCATGGAAGTCTATCCCACAGATCTGCACTGGGGGGAAGTCCCAAAGATTAGCAGTGGAAGCTAGAAAGTCTGTGCTACTGGGGTGGAGGATCTGTGCCAGCAGGCTGAGGGTTCTGTACCAGGAGCCAGGAAGTGATGTTCAAAATAAGGACCAGGGCTCCCATGAAAAGTACCACAGCCATCCTCAGTGACAATTATCGGGCACCTGGCTTAGATCTCCAGTCTCCCAAATGAGTGTACAGTGCAGGCTAAAATAAATGAGATAAGTGGTATGATTTTAGGGTTCCAGGAGGATCAAAAGCCTTTGAAGAGTGCACGATTCTAGGGGCTAAGACAAGGAATGTCTCTGGGCAGCCATGTTTGTTTAGTATTTCAAACAAGGAAGGGGTTAGAATGGAAAATGCAGGAAACTGAACAAACCTGGGGAATGGTTCAAGGGTTTTGCCAAATAACATTTTATGTTTCATTTAGGAGAAGTATCTTAGGAGAAGATCTCCATGTTGCGTTTCAAGACAGGAGTGAAATGCCTGCAGCTACAGTCTTTATTTAGTTAACTGGGGTTGGAGCCAGGTGTCCTCAGCTGTGACTTTATCTTGCCCTTTGAGGTGTCTCTTTGTTTTCAGATTGGCCATGCGCTAGCCTTGCATTTGTGTTCAGTTTCCAACTTCACTGGCTCCCAACAGACAATGCGGTCCTGAGCTCCTCTGATGACGAGTACAACTGAGTACATAACAAGAAGCCGGTGTCACCAGCTTCTCCTGGACACTGGACAGCACACATCTTCCCCTCCAGAGCCAGGAAGCGATGCTCAATGTAAGGACTAGAGCTCCCCCAAAGTGAACCACAGCCATTCTCAGCTACAAGGTCCTGAGCTCCTCTGATAGCAATCCAGTTCATATCAAGGGAGCTAGCACGACACACTCCTCCTGGAGAACCAACGGCTCCGAACAACTGCATTGAGGAGAACCCACAGTGCTACTCTTCCTCGCCAGGTCTCCTTTTTATGCTGGCATCTTTCCTCAGGTGGGCCAGCCACGCTCAGTACCACGCCGATCCAGTTCAGCTGGTGTTTAAGTTGACCACCAGTTACCAGTCCACTACAGATGTATCTTCCACCAAAAAGCTTAGAGGAAAAATGAAGAATCTTATCTGGATGAGAATATACTTCCTGATCCCTTCTGTATTTTCAAAGGATTCTCTGTAAAAGGTGGTAGAGAAAACATCTTGTGGCTGATACATGCTCAGAGACATTAGAAAGGTAGAATGATGAGGACTTGGAAGAGGACTGGATTTCTCTAACACCACACCCATACTGCTGGCCAGGAGTTTATGCAAATCATGTTAAAATTAACAACTTCGTCCCAGACACAGTGCAAACCCTTGCCAAGCATCCTGGGCTGTTTTAGAATGTGCTATGTCCGGGAAGTGGTTCCCTTGAGACTCTGTGAGATGCTATGAATCTCTCTTTGCCTCTCGTTTTGGCAGAACTTTTCCTGTAGGCCTGTGGTGTTGGGATTAAACCAGAAGCTGTGATGTTTGCCTTACAGGAAGTCATTGGCAAAGACCAGCTCTGGGTGTGTTTTCAGATTCATCAGCTAATCACCCAGCCTGACCATTATCCAGAAAACGTGAATCTCACAAATCACAACTGGAGTTCACGGCTGGGACAAAATCAAGCTGCCAGACTTAAATGATCACTCAGGAGTCATATTTAGTTGTGCAGAATTTATGTATTTTCCTTTTGGTAACACTTAACTGTGAAACCATAAATGTGAACTAACAAGATAGTATGTATATAGTAGTACCCTACAGGGTTAGGAGCGTAAGAGACGTATAAAATAAAATCTATTCCTTTCTTATATTCTCTCCCCTTACCTTGCAGGTAGACAATAAAGTTAGTAGAGATGGTTAATGTCAGTTGAAAAGCTTAGCAATGTAAAATGGTACATGTTTGTGAATGAAGATAGGGAAGTGAAATTAGAATAGTAGAATATACTATTGTCAAAAAAATCAAAGGATGAATAATGGTACCTTTGCCTAGAGGTTAAGCTAAACAAGATAATAATAGGACTCTAATGATAAGAATATAGTGTATTTTATTAATTGAAATATAACCCCTTGCTCGATCTAATGATACATCAAAATCTCATCTAATCTCTGTTTCAAATATAATTTAAGAAATAACTAAGGATCAGTGGAAATTAAGAAGATTCACTGACCATCTCCGTAACTCCACAGCTAGTTGATAGTTTTGGGATTCAGCTCTAATGACTATGCAAATGCTTTAATCCTCCTGCTTCCCAGTGTTGATCTTGCTTGGGACATAGAAAATAAGTTCTCTGGTTAGCGTGGAGGGATGACCTAAATCCCAAATGCCACAGGAAGTTAAGGAGTGACGTTAGAAGGGTTATAACTAATTTCTAAAAGGGGATAAATGAATGAATGAAGAGTTGCATCCTTAGCTGACCTGACAGTGGAAGAACACTGCTTAATCTTGGGTATGTTAGATTACAAAGAAAGTGGGCCATTATAATTACGCGTGGATTTGAAGTTGCCCAATGACAACCAGCCGAGTACAAGAAGACATGCATTAAATAGAATGAAACTTTGTTATCTGTAAATCAATATGACTCGATTAGAATAGCACAGGGGAGCTTCCCTTTGGCCTTGTGAATCAAGTGAAATGAAGGAGACACAGAGATTACAGATATTAGAGAATGGTTTTGGTAGAGGTGACTAAATAGCCCCACTAATAAAATACATCTGTCTGTTTAAACACAAAATTCATGGAAATAAAAAATACTGGAAATGTGTTTCTCAGTGAAGCTTTGTGTGGTTCTCTTTATTAACACTTGCATTACTAACAGCGTTATAACCAGAAAGTGTGGAATCATCTAGACAGAAAGCTCCAGAAAACAGGGAAAGGGAAGGCATAATTGATCTGAAATGAGGTGGAGATCTGAGGACATTTTTAAGAGAATGCAGCATTATTTTTGTTATGAGAATTTCATGGCCAAAGCCCTGTAGGATCACACTGCCAAGTGCACCAGTCAAGGGCTTGAGCGGGAATGGGGTTTTTCTCAGGGTGGCAGTGCTGGGCGGGACAGAAGAAGAGGCTCCAGATGTGTCATTGAGGGGCTGGCAGAAGGGGAACAAAGGCCAGGGTGGAAGGATTGTATAGCCGGGTAGGTGACCATGGTCAGGCTACGGTCTGGTTCATCTGTATCTCACCATTGGTTCTACGAGGTGGCTCTGGAGAAATTGGTTGAGGGGCCAGTTCAGTTCCTGTGGTCCTGAAAATACCGTGAGGGTGGCCTCATCATGAAGTAGCGAGTCTTCAGGGCTCTGTTTTCCTTAGAATCCCAGGTACCTATAAGTTTGGGACGGTGACCTCCTAGGTTTGGGACGATGACCCTCTGGTTTTAAGTGCTGCTGCAGGGTGTATGGAGCAAGATGTTAAAAATGACCGTTGAATGTGCCTCTGTATCCTGAAAATGCCTTTCTCCATCTTGCAGTCCTCCATCTAGAAGGAGGATAAGACAGGTTAGGTAATTTGAGAGATGAAGCACCTCATTTTACTAATTTTTAGACAGATGCTTGTTATGTGATTAACAGGCCTATGCGCAGGGCTGAGCTGTGATCTAACCCAGACTTTTGAGCTATCACAGGAGACAGGTACAGGCAGAAAGCAGAGACGCCAAGGTTTCTCCTGGTTTTAGTTATGCATCGGGCACCCAAAAGCCCAGCTTCTAAGCGCCTGTTATGTTTTATTACAGGAACCAAAGCCCAGTGATGAAGAACCCATCCTCTCTCTGAGTTTGGAAGTGGGCTTTCCATTCTCTCTCCCCTTTAGTCTTGGGTTCCCGCTGATATTACTTACTATGATGTTTTGTACGGTGTGGAATACTCCACCGATGGTATGAAATATTTAAGGCTCAGAGTGAAAAGTTTCTTAATTCTAAAGATAAAACCATCTTCCTTTCTCAAGAGATGGAGCACTGAAACCTAAGCCCGTGTTGTGACTAAACTGAGTCTCCTGCACCCTACATCATTTACCTGCTGTGACTTGGGCTGGATATTCTCTGTAGCTGATTAGAAGGCTCAAAACATTTTCTTTAACTATGGAATCAAAAGATGTGATATTTTCTTTCTCTCCCTCATGGAGCTCAAATGTACAAAAATTCACATTTATCTCTACCAGGAAATTATGTGAAGGCATGTCATATGACTTAAAAATAAAAAGTCATCAGTTAAGGTAAGCTACTCTTGCTCTGCGCTCATACTTTATCTGGCTACCGTGATAACTATGTCAGAGGATGAGCTCTTTTTGCAGTCTTTTGAGATATCTTGGGAGGAATTGGGTATTTTGGAATGTTTGTTTTAACGATGTTTGTTGAGTACTGGTTATGAGGCTGGCTGTTATTTAGCAGTACTAAAATAAACAAGATTATTAGGAGGGCTTATGGAGCACCTGACTTGGAAAACAAATCAAAACAAAACACCTCACGCAAGGAAAATGAAAGGGAAGGAGCATTTACCTTTTTCCAAACTCTACACTTCTTGTCCTTCTGTTGGATCTTGTGCTCTGTCTGGACAGATGGATGTGGTTCATTTGCATGCTTCTTGTTGGATTCTCTCACATTCCATCCGTGCCCCAAAGAAATGAAATCTGAGCTTGTCAGTTGGAGTCTGTGAGCTCCACATTGACAGGATTTGCTTTGATTCACGGAAACATGGGTTCCTCATCAGCTTCGGATCTTGTGAATTCATTGGCTTCACCCTTAAGGGTCACTGTGTTTCCTGAAACTCTCATTCGGATTCTGCACAACCCTTAACACTCTCTCCTCCTCCAGTACATACAGCCTTTCATTTCCTCCGGCCTTTTTCCGAGGTTACTTGTATTTGTGCTTAAGAGGAATGTTTTTTTGTACCGGGGATCGAACTCATGACCTAGTGCTTACCAGGCAGGCGCTTATGCTGTTGAGCTAAATCCCTAGCTCAAGAGGATATTTTTGAAATCTATTCCTGTGCATTTCTTGTTTGCTCTTGTGCCCCGACCCCAGCGAACTAGAGCCATCCATTCTATAAACGCTGCTAGTGATTTCTAAAGCAGAGTGGGGAGAGAAGGAATAAGGAGATATTTTTCTGGGCTTCCAGAGCCCACTGCTCATTACATGAGAACCTGAGATGAACCAGGGAACACTGAAGTCAGGCTTTATCAGGGAGAAAGGGGATGACAGCTATATCACCTATCCAAAGGCAAGGTGGCTGCCCCTGTGGCTTGTCTCACTGAAGTCCTCCAGTGCAGAGGACCGAGGGTAGCCCTTTAGCAGAGATGGCAAAGCTTTTCCCTAATGGGTCAGAGTACCGGTAGTAAATATTGCAGACTGTAGCTAAAAGGTCTGTGTCACAAAGGCTGTGCTCTGCCTCCTACTGGGAAAACTGCAAAGGCCATGCACACACTGCTGAGTGTGACTGCATTCCAAAAAATTGTGATTTTTTTTTAAACTCTGAAATTTGAATTTAAATAAAACCCATATGTAACCAAATCTTCTTTTGATTCCTCCCCCTCCCGTGCCCCCTGGCCATGACCATTAAAGAAGATAAAAGCCATTCTTAGTTTTTGGCCATTAAAAAAAGAGAGAGAAAAGAAGAAGAGAAAGAGGAACCTGGATTTGGCTTTCAGGATAGTTTGTATATTCTTTAGTTTAAAGGAAGAGGAGGAGGAGAAAGGGGAATAAAGATCAGTAAAAATGAGACAGTGGACTTCGTAATTTTAAAACTGTTCTTTTAAGAAAAACTTCAGTTACTCTGGGTTATGATGCTTTTTTCTAATCCAGGGAATTTCACTCAAAAGAAAAAAAAAATGCCAATTGTCTGAAAGACACAACAAGCCAGAACATGAGGGTTTTGTGCTACTTACCTCCATAATGAGCCATTTCCTTTCCACCTGTGGATGGTGCATCCCTGTTCTTCTGTAAAATGGCCCTTTTCCCTATGAATGGGCCCACACTTTTACCTGTAAATTGAAGCCCTGCTTTCTACAGCTTCACAAATTCCACGGATTTCTGTCTCTGACAACACCTAAACCAGGCTGTTAGACACTGCCCTCAGGGGCCCCACTGTGTCCTCTCTGAATGTATATATAGTTCTAGTATGCCATTAAGCTTCTTTTTTTTATTGTAATCAATTTTTTTAAATTTTTTATTTAAAGAGGAAAAAATATGTAAAGGGTAGAGATAATACAGAATTTCAAAAAAAGATAAATAGTAAGAAATCACTAGTTGATAAATTACATATTGTCCTCTTAGAAATAGTTGTTCAAGTTACAAAATTAAAGCATACAGAGTAGATATTCAGACAGTGAGACTGTAAGCAGCTATGCATGCATGAGTCTCTACATATATTTCTATCCTTTCTGTATTAGAGAGAAAAACAAAACCTAGCAAGACAAAACAAAACAAATTCCTATAAAAACATGAAACCAAAAAGTCGTATAAAACCACAGTACAAGGTGATCTACAATGATTCCTGTGTTGTTTCTTATTATCTTCAACCCCTTTTCCAGGTATCTTGAGGATTCTTTTTGTAGAAGATTCTTTTTCTCTGATATAGTCCGGTGAGCCAACAGTGTTCCCCCAAGAGTAGGGTGAGTTGAGTTTTCTGATCTCCAGTTTAGGGAACCTGGTCAGATCCTACTCAGTGACAGAGAATGGAAAAAGAGGAAGACAAAGAGGAGAAAAGTGAGGAGGAGAAAGCAGTCATGACATAGTCCAAGGCCATCTGCTGTTTTTGCTATGAATCATAACTGTTCACTTGGGCCTGCAGCTGCCCAATGGGTAACTAAAACAAAGATTGGTCTGCATTTTGTAGTCTTTGTTACTATAAATTGTGGTTCAAGTCTCTTCCTGGCTCTGCGTAGCGGCTGTTGAACATGTAGGGAGGATCTGCCTGGGAGCTGGCCAGACAGAGTTGATTAGCCTGGAAGTTGTGTGATGCTGTGACAGGCAGCCGATCTAGTTAGAAATATTATAAGCAGTCAGACAGAGCAGGGCCCTCAAAGGAGTTAGAGGAGAAGTCCAGATACCTTGCAGCATTGGAAAAGACAATCACCTCCTGCTGTAGGCCAGATCTGAAGACAAAAGGCAAAGGAAGTACAACCACATGCTAAGGATCCACAGTCCAAATAGTTCTCCATCACCCCAGGAAGTCAGGACTCTTCCCCCTACAGGAAGAGTCACTATTGTTAAGCATGCCTGCTTACTATGTGACTCACTCCCCCATTTGCTCCTAATTTAATCAATTTTACCTAAGCAATTGATCTTACTGGTTGACCACAGTTCTGTCCCGCCTTATGCCCACCTTGCAAATTCCCATTTTTCCCCACCTTTGACTCATTTAACCTCATGATTTTACTCTATAAAAGTCCCTGGAAAAGACAAGAGTCCTTGGCAACCCGCTCGGGACCCCTTCTGTCTCTCTCTCACACAGAAGCTTTCTTTTTTTTTTTTTTCACTGTGCACATTTTATTTAAAGAGAAACAAAAGCATGTAAAGGGTAGAGATAATACAGAATTTCAAAAAAAAAGATAAACAATAAGAAATCTCTAGTTGATAAATTACATATTGATATTGTCCTCTTAGAAATAGTTGTTCAAGTTACAAAATTAAAGCATACAAAGTAGATAGTCAAACAGTGAGAGTATGAACAGCTATGCATGCATGAGTCTCTACATGTATTTCTCTCCTTTCCTTATTAGAGGGAAAAACAAAACCTAGCAAGACAAAACAAAACAAATTCCTATAAAAACATGAAACCAAAAAGTCGTATAAAACCACAGTACAAGGTGATCTACAATGGTTACTGTGTTGTTTCTTATTATCTTCAATAGAATTATCTATATCATCAGGCATAATTGAATATAGCAGTATAATTAAACATAGCAGTACACAACAATATTACTAAAAATAAAACATAGACAGCATAAAACTTCAAAGGCAGGTAATAATCAAACCATAGTGGATATTCTAGTGGATCTTGTCATCTTAAGTGCAGTTGCCTATACTCTCAGACTTGATACTATCAATTATAACAGCTTTGAATAAAATCTATCAATACAAAACAGCGATCCAACAAACAAGATTTGATTATGATCAGTCATGGTAAAACTGTAGGTTTTACAGAGCTTTAGATTAAGTTAATAGGAAATTAAGGATGATTACCATACTATATCCTGTTTTTTTGGGGATTGCTGTCTGTGTCCTCAAATCTAGTACAGGTAGAATGACTAGAACAGAATATAATACATCATCTAAGCAGAGTAGTGTGAGTAATATGGGTTTTAAATCCTGGTACATATTAACAATATAGTGTATCAAGACCATCTATGTTAGAAATTCTAATTATCCTTCTCTGCCTCATTTCTGCTACGCTATTTTTCTGCTTTTGTTTGTCTAGTTTTCTCCTTGATTCTACTGCCTGTCCCACTCATTGAGGCCTTTCTGCCACTGTTTCTAAAATCCTGGTATTTTTTTCTCTCTCTCTAGAATATCCTTCAGTATTCTCTGGAGGGTTGGATTGGTGGTCACAAACTCCCCCAGTACTTCTTTGTCATGGAAGCATCTTGTTTCTCCATTAATTTCTAGTGACAGTTTTGCAGGATACATCAATCTGGGCAGGAGGTTATTTTCTTTCAGGGCTTGGAAGACTTTACTCCAAGCTCTTCTTGATCTGATGGTCTGTATTGAGAAGTCAGCTGTGATTCTGATGGGCTTACCTTTATAGATAATCTGTTCCTTTTCTCTGACGGTTTTAATATTCTGTTCTTATATTGAATTTCTGGTATCTTGATTATTATATGTCTAGGTGTAGATCTGTTTTGGTTGTAGGTCTCTGTATGCCTCACATAACTGAATGTCATTTTCTTTCCCCATGCTTGAGAAGTTTTCCTTAATTATTTCCATGAATAGCCTTTGTAATTCGCCTATATGTATTCCTGCTTCTTCATTCACATTTCTTATTCTTAAATTGTAGATACTCCTGCCATCTTCTAGCCTTTGTATTGTTACTGCCTGTTTCCTTGTTATTTTTAAGAGATCTTTCCTTTCATGATCACACATTGCAAACTTGTCTTCAAGTTTTGATAGTCTATCCTTAGTTTCTTTTAAGGCACTTTGCCAGCTTTCAATGGAGTTTTTAATTTCCTGGTAGTCTCTTTGAATCTGCTTCATGTATTCTATATTTTCTTTATATTCTTTATCGAATGTTTCTCTCCTTTTTTTGTGTTCCTCCCTTCTTCCATCTGTATCATCATGAGAGATGCTTCCTGAGAGCCTTTCTTTTATTACTCTACTCATATCTTGCTTTACCTGATTTAATATTTCAGTTTTGAGCTCATCTATAAGGTCCTGAAGATATCTCTTAATGTCCATTGAAGCCATGTCTGCTGTTGCGTGTTTGCCGCCCTCAGTCTCCCTTGTTTTTCCTTCTGGATCAGTGCTCTCAGGATTCTGGGCTGGGGGCCTCCTCCTGCCTCTCTCTCTCCTGTCATGGCCCTGGCTTCCTCCACACAGGTTACAGTGCAGGTCCCAGCCCCCTTCCCTGTTGGCCACGTTTCTTCCGAAGCACGTTGTTGAGGGACCTCCACCCTCTCCTGCCTGCTCTTGTCACTGAGGTGTAAGCATCAGCTGCATATGCCTACCCCTCCCCACTGAGCCAGCCAAACTTCAGGTGACTTCAGTTAGTGTGTGCTAGGCTCAGGGAATCGATTTGGGATGGCTCATTGGTCCCGGCCAGGGGTGCAGTGCAGTCCAAGCAAATCCCACGAATCTGCTCTGGGGAGGGAGCAACTAACTGAAGTCACTGTCATTCCCAGTTCAGGCTCCTCCTGCCCAATTCCAACATGTCGCCTATTTGGTCACACCCTTCCCATGGGGGGAGTCTCATTTCTAGCACTGACCATGGATTAATGAAGGGCCCTTTGCGGGCTCCGCTCTCCGTTGGGCTCACCAACCCCCAACTTGAGTGCTGCTGTGGTTCCTGTGAGTGGTGGTGGGAACGAGTTTGGGCAGCCCTGCTGGCCAGCATGGATTCAACCTGGCGCAAATTCATGCCGGCGCAAACTTGGTGGGTTTCCTCGAAAACGCTGTCTCGTACTTTTTAGCTGTTTCAGTTGTAGTCCCGACGTATCTGACAAGCTTTTTTACATTTTAATTTCTTCCTGTGTCAAGAGGATCCATCTCCCTCTGTCTGGGTCTCTCCAGGGTGTTTTATTCTGGCGTATGAGTTGTTTCTCCTGGGAGGCTTTGTATTTTGTTGCTCACTGATTAGCCATCTTGACTTCTCTCTCCCCACAGAAGCTTTTTTCTCTCAATAAATATATTCTACTGTTAACCTCCATTGTTCCTAAAATTCATTCTTTGATTTTAGAGAGCACAAACTCATACCAGACATAGTAGGTTGGGAATTTTCTTCTTCTATATCAATGCCATCCCCTTCAAGTATGAGGACACCAAGATAAGAGGGTCAAGCTCCAGCTACTGTCCTGGACTCATGATCACCTGGATTGTAGGAAAGGCAGAGACCCCAACTGATAGGGTCCCCCCCACCCCACCCCAACAAAGACAGCCCTTTCCTGGAAATGAGGCCATCCCTCAGCCATAAAGATCCCAGACCTGCGGCACAAGGACAGAGAAGACTGTTGTCAGCTGGATCCCCAGGCCAGCTACCAGCAGCATTTCATGTTCCCAAAGTCTGGACACTTTAGAAAATGTTTAAGGAAAATTTGATTACTTTTCTTAAACCCCAGCGTGAATCTGCACTGAATGGATTGAATGATAAGAAGAAATCACACTGGGATCTCGGTGTTGCATTCTGTGAAATCTCTGAAGCACATTAAAAAATAGTCTCTACTCTGATTATAGTAGGTGGATGAGCTTTGTTCTTCCTTCTGTTACCTGAAATAGAAAATCAAGTTGTCTAACCATTGCATATAATGCTTATATAGTTTCTTGAAATAAATACATATATATGCACATGCATATGTCTTTCTGTCTCTCTATCTATCTAATATATTTTAAATGAGACATTACTAGAGACTGAATTTTAACCTCACAGAAATCAGTATGTTGAAACATCAATTTCCAGTCCATCAGAATTTGTGTGTATTTGGAGATAGCAGCTTTAAAAGGATGACTGAGTTAAAATGAGATCACTGGAGTGTGCAGAAGCCAGCATGACTGGTGTCTTGAGAAGAAGAAATTTGGACATGGGTAGAGTAGGTGTGTCATTCAAACATGAAGACAGCTGTTTGCAATTAGGAGTGAGGCCTCAGGGAAAGTCACCCTTATTCCACTTTGATGTTAAGTTTCTAAAGCCCAAATAAAATAAAATAAAATAAAATAAAATAAAATAAAATAGTAATTCCTGTCATTTTCGTATAGTGTGTGCTACCTTGTTCCAGCAACCCCAGGAAATCATTGCCAAGGGCTTTTTGAGGATGCTGGGTCCTGGGATATGTGCATGGTTCACCTAGCTGTTCCCCTAATGTCCTTCACATCTGAATGATAATCTTGCTCTATGCGTATCTGTATGCAAATTTCCTCTTCTCATAAAAACTCCAGTCCACCTTCAAAGGAATGTAGACATTCCACAACTTTAAAAATCCTCACACTGCTCTCCTGTCAGGAAGAAAGCTACATCAGCAAGTTAGATGATTTTTGTTATTGTTACTTGGCTGATATTCATGGGTTGTTATGGAGACTGAAAGCCAAAATTACTGAGATAACTTCCAAAGGACATTCAGCACAATTGATTAATTATATGCCCTCTGACCTCTGGTTGCCAGAGAAATGCAACAAATAGGATCAATCCATGTCTATCTATCTAGTGCAAAACTTTGCTTAAAGTATGCTGTCTATAGTTTTCTTTGAAAGCAATTTGTAATCTTTATACATTTTGGGTATAAATAACGAATGGAAGTTATATTTCCAGTAAATCTGTAAAAAGTCTTTTTCAGCGTTAACTCATGGGGAAATAGAAAATAATTCTGCATTTGTTGGATTTACATATTCTACTGTGCTTGGGAGAAAACTTGTGATGGTGTGAACACTGACGAAGGGATATAGCAGTGTAATAACCACCATCCTTTACCCACCCAAGCTGGACATGTTGAGCACACCTGTAATCCCAGTGCTCTGGGAGGCTGACAAAAGAGGATCACAAGTTCAACCTCAGCCTGGGAAACATATCAAGACCCTAACTTGAAGAATAAAAAAAGTGCTGGGGATATAGCTCAATGCAAGGCCTTGGGTTTGGTCTCCAAAAACAAATAGACAGAACAACACCACTCCCAACCCAGAATCACCAGTGCAGATGTTGCCTCTGTCTTGTAAATGTGTTCCCAGGAATAAAAATGATAGCTGGTTGTTTAGCTGTTAGTTTAGTTAAGTGTCCCTCAAAGTGAGGCAAAGAATGCTTAATTGCTAACCTACTGGGTACTACTGGGACAAAGTGGAAACTTTAAGAGGTGCCTGCTTGTGGGAGGAAGCTAGGTCTGTGGATGCATACCGTTTAAAGAAGTATTGGAACCCAGCACCAGCTGCCATGAGGTGAGCAGCTATGCTGTGCCCCCACCCTCGTGATGTTCTGCCCTCCCATATCCCCAGGGTAATAGAGCCATAAGCCATGGACTACAACCTCTGAAACCATAAGAACAAATAACTTTGTCCTCCTTGTAAGTTGATGATTTCAAGTGCTTTGTCTCAGCAGTGGCAAGTTGACCAACAGGGAAATTGGATCACATGATACCCATATATTTGTCTTGAATGGCTTTTGGTAAACACTTGAAAGTTGGGAAAAACAACTATCTTACTAAAAAATTGTCTAACTAAAAAAGCCTTCTCCAGATCTGAGCCATGATACGTGATAGTTGGACTTTCATCTTCCAAAAGCTGTGAGCTGTGAGCTCTATTCTTTATAAAGTTAATGGGTCTCTGGCATTTCATTATAGTGTCAGCAAGCAGACTAATACTATAGAAGAAAACCGACCTACTGTTTCAAAGTGTGTACCTGCAATAATACTAAAGAGACTCATAAAATCCACTGTGGTTGTGTAAAAGTAACTTCGTAAAACTGCAAAGCAAGCATATGAAAATATTTACTATAGCTCCACCTTAACAAAGAAGTCATGCATACTATGAGACAAGTTCAACCTTTCATGTAATACAGATATATTGAAAATTACTATGGAGACATCCAATGGCTTCAAAAATGGCAGAAGAGAATGCAATTAATTTTGTTTGAACTCCAAGTAGAAATATATGACCAGTCACCAAAGCAAGAGAGGAGATTTACCCAGACTGCCCTCAGTGAATCATCAGCTTACTAATGAACTCTTTAGGTACAACAATGAGAGAATATGAAACCAGACCTTACTTTTGCTAATAGCACTTCCTTTTCTCCAAGGGTATGTGTTGAGGGGAGAATCTTAGTGAAGATCAGTAACCAGCACAAGAGAAGATTGCAGTAGGCCTATGCTTTATTTTAAAATATTTTGCTTTGTCCCAAATATAGAAGATGTTGCAAAGAGTAGAAAAGCTTTGTGAGTCTTCCACTGCAAGCCCTGTTGTGCTACAGATACCATTAAAGACTATACCATCTTAACTGAGCTTTTCTGGGCAATCAGGGCATCTCTGTGGAACTTTTAGAAGTCTACTCACTCAGGATGAATAACAAGGAATCTGTGGAACCTCATTCTTAACAGTTTTCCTACTTTTGTGTCTTGGTTACTTTTCTCTCATTGCTGAGACAAAAACACTTGAAATGAAGGAAGAAAAATTTTATTTAGCTTACCGTTTTTGAAGGTTTCAGTCCACTGGAACTCAGCCAGTTCTAAAGGAGAGTAATGTGACTGAGGGGCAGTCCTTCATGGTGGCTGCAAGTGACAGGAGCAAAAAGAGGAAAAAATGAAAGTATACCTCTTTCCTCCCTTAAATTGTACACCAGTTCCCTACCCCTGGGTGGTGCAGTACTCACACCACCAATCCTAGCACTAGACAATTAACCAATCAGAAATGCTAGACTCAGCCACCTCCATAACTGCATGAGGCTTGGGGGGCCATCCAAACACAAACCATAACATCTTGCAAAGTGGTAGGTACCTCTTGCTATGGTTTGAACATACATAGCCCTCCAATATTCATATATCGGAATCTATAATGCAGAATGGTTATATTCGGAGGTGATACCCTTAGGAGATGAATAGGTCATGAAGTCTGCTCCTTATGAAGAGGTTAGTGGCCTTATAAAAGGACTGGAGGGTACTGGTATAGCTCCTTTTCTTTTTCTTTTTGGTTTTCTTGGAACCCGGAGTTGAACTGAGGACCTTGCACTTGACCATACCCTCAGCCCCTGGTATAACTCTTTTTCTATTTGCCTTTCTCCATGTGAGCCACAGCAACAAGACACCACATTAGAGACCAACAGCAACCCTCGGTCGATACTGGATCTGCCCTTGCCTTGATCTTTGGTTCTGTATGAGAAATACATTATTCCTCAGTTGCTTTTCTCTCATTGCTGAGATAAAACACCTGACACCCAAAGTTAGGGAAGGAAAGGTTTATCTGGCTTACCGTTTGTGGAGGTTTCAGTCCATAATCATCTGGCTCCAAAGCAGGGCCGCATGGCACGGGGGCAGCAGCGGGCAACAAAAGCAGACAGAGCAAAAGGGGGAAGAGCAGGGGTAAGGGTACTTCCCTTATATTGTACACAGGCCACTGCTCCTCCAGGGTGGGTGTAGCACTCAGAAAATCTTGTTGCCTTCATCTTGCCCAGGAGGAGGATATTTACGAGGTAAGAACCTTGACTCCCTGCAGAGTCTTTTAGTTAAACTTCTAAACTACTGAAGTTGACACATTGTATCAACCATAACGGCATTCCTATTGTTTATTGAGTCTTATTTGTTTATTGTGTTTAAGCAGCACCCAGGAAAACACCCTACCACACACTGAGTATTTACCACTGACACCTACACACCATCCCTTTTCAGCTGAGGAGGAGTGATTGAGTTATCATTGAGACCAGACCCCTCTCCTGCTAATGACGGCTTGGCCTTGGGGTGGAAAAAGACTTGAACTCCACAAGTGGATGAGAAACAGGGATGGAGAGAAAGCCTGCTGTCACCATCTGGCGTGGCCGGCTGAGGAGTAAGTTAGAGATGCCCTTGAACATCCGGCATGACCTCCGGGCTCACCTGGAGATGGAACTCTCTCGGGCAGTGCCTACATCCACACTGTGCCCATCAGTCTCATTAGTTCTTCTCTAGCTGAGCTCAGTGGGCTGAGTTTTCTGGAGTTGGGAAGCTTTCTGGGGCCATTGTTATAACAAAGTATGTTGTGTGTGCTCTAGATGAACGTCAGATAAGAGCTTAAGGCATGATGGCACATGTATATGTGGAATAGAGCTCAAATCCAAAGCCTTTTACCACAGGACATGGGGCCTTCAGGGAATTCTGGTGCTGAATACCTGAAGATCACCAGATTGCATCACGTAAGATTGCCTTCTGTTTTCTGTTGCTATAACTGAATACCTCAGCGTGGGTAATAGTTAAAAAAGAGAGGGCGATTTAGCTGACTGTTCTAGACCTGCTGCCATAGAAGTCTGTGACTGTGGTTCTGGCCTCTGCTTGGTATTTGGTGAGGGTCACCTTACTGCCTCATGCCGTGGTGGCCAATGTAACAATGGCCCGATGAAGCCAGCATCAGAGAGAGCTCACTTTTATAACAGACCCAGAGCCGTGACAAACCCATTGATACGTTAACCCATGAAGGGATTAATCGACTTAAGAGGTCAGACCCTTGATGACCACTACCTGGCAAAAGTCCCACCTTTGAATACCGTTAACATGTTTTATTTTCTTGGTACCAGGAATCAAACTCAGGACCTCATGCTTGCCAGGCAGGTGCTGTGCTCCTAAACTATATCCCCGGCCCCCATGAACATGTTTTTGAAGACTAACATACATTTGCAAGGACACATTCAAACCAGAGCAAAGGGACAGACTGGGCTGACTTCATTTAGCTGTTTGTAGAGAGATGATTATTACTGCTATTTACTAATCCATTTTGTTGCAGGGTACCATTTCAATGATCTATAGTACTGTTCCATTCTGTTGCTGTGTATTTCATCAAGAGATGACATTATCATCAGTGGATTATTTGAATATCCATATCAAAAAGACTTAATGAACAGTGAAAATCACCCCTCAAGGAAAGAATCAAGATGTGTTCTGACAAAATTATAATGCCTCCAAGAAATTAAGAGACAGAAGTACACCCTTGGGGCCTCCCAGCCTTATCAACACTTTGGTTTTAGTCCTGTAAGGTTGTTTTGGATCTCTAACTTTAAGAACTCTAAGACAATAAATCTGGTTTGTTTTAAGTCCCAAGTTTTTGTTAGATCAGCAGTAGGGAACCAATAGTGTCCATTTATTTTCCATTGCTTTCTGTATTTTTACAGATTTATGGAGATTAAAAAAAAAATGTCCAGACACTGTTGTATTACTTTTGTCTAAGATACTATTTTCTAAATTACGATTTATTTAAATGCTAGGGCCCAGGACTCAGTTGACTGCAAATTATTAAATATATTTTCTTCCTCCCAAAATGTGATTGGAAACAGTATTTTATGGAGAAAAGCATGGGATTTGTGAGCCTGGCTCTTACACACAATGTGTTTTTGTAGAAAATATTTGAGATTTGTTGATAGTTTACAGCAAGGAGACAGAGATGCTTTGCTTCCTTCTACTCACATGCTTGTGGATTTTAATCATTCCTGGTGCTTTTCCTGTAACTAACACATTTGTACTTTGACAAAAATCATGCTAGAGATGTTAAAAATAGGCACTAGTGCAAACCATCTGTTTGTGAGTGAGAAGAAATGAAATACAGTTTTGCTTTGGTCTTCAGGGATTTCAAGGAAATTACATTAAGACATAAATGTAGAGATCTTGGAGCTGGCTCTTGCATTGTAGTGAGTGTAGATACTCAGGTGTTGACGTGATAAATAGACTCCCATAATATATTGATATAATTAAATATGCATGTGAAATCAACTGTGATGCAAATTTAAAGTGCTCTTTTCTGATTCCTCCTTCACGCTTTTTATTATGTTAAGGTCTTTTTTTGCATGAGGAATTATGTTAAGCATCTCACCTGCAGGCTGACTGCCCACCCTCTTAAAGCTCTAGTCCCCTAGAGAATTTTCAGGAAAGAATGACCTGCCCTCTCAGACCTTCATCTGTGAGTTCTGTTGAAAGCATTTGATGGAAAGGGACTCGTAACTCACAGAAATCATCATCTGGCGATGGAAACCATTACACAACACACGTCACTTCCTGGTTATGATAGAAACCGCGCATGCGCATGAGAAGAGTAACGCAAGGGATGTTGCGCTCAGATTCTAAACGCGTAGCTCCAGCCCTGTGCAAGTTCGGGACTTGAGTAAGAGCGACTCTCGCCAGTAAAGCAGGCTCTAGTCATGAGGATGACAGTACAAGCCTCCATAACTTGTCCTAGAGCATCCAAACTAGTCTCATGTCTGAGACATTAATGTGAAAACATCTCTCTCTTTCTCTTTTGCTACATATGTTCTTGTAAAGCTTTCAGAATCTCTGCAAATATTCTATGAGCAATCCTGTTTCCTTCGGGTCAGGGGAGCAGTTATGCAAAGGCGTCTTACTACCGTAGAGACTAGAGAAAGACCAGAGACCGCTTAGAGTTGGAAACATCTCTACACTGTACCAAAGACAGCTGTTTTCACCACCATAAGCTTAGGACCCCATCAGCAGTTGTAAAGCAGTACAGCAGATGACTAGCTACCCTCCTTTCTGCATCCTTAACATTGTCTCTATGTTGGAAATGAGCCAGCCCGTTCACTTAGACTTAAGTTCTGCTTCCAGCTCCATTCTCTGTCCTAACCACTAGCTAGAGTCCCTGCACATACCAGGGTTGGCAGGCTCCACCCTGCCCGAGTGCAGATCACGACCCTCATCCCTCATGTGTTGGTGGAGATTTAGCATGCATAAGGCATATCTGGACAAAGGCTCAATGCAATATAGATGGGTACCAGTATGTATCTAATTCCTTCATGTATCCTTGTGGCATGTCCAATATGATATTTTAAATCTAGTAGATGTGTAAAGAATACGTGTTCATTAAGTATTCCAGCTAAGCCGTGGATACCAGAGGAAACTCTAGCATTTTAAATAGGCACCTTGGCCAGCCGTGGTGACTCATGCCTGTAGTTCCATCACTCAGTAGGCAGAGGGAGGAGGATCGCTGTGAGTTCAAGACCAACCTGGGCTACAAAGTGAGGTCAAGGCCAGCCTGAACTGCTTAGGGAGACCCTGTCTCAAAAATAAATAAATATTTCTCGAGTTCTTGGCTATTCATAACAGCTTATCTTACAATAAATTCAATTTTAAATTCTATGATATATTAAATATTGCTTGACTATTGGTGAGTTATGCATGCATATAAGTTGCCATTGCTCTGGTTGCTCTAGATAGTGTTATGTCATCCACTGGTTTATTTTTATGACTAATTCTTTTGTTCTTGCCATTTTTATGGTAATGCTAATTGTGTCTCCAAAAGACAAAATAAGTCTATAGGCACCTCAGTCTACCAAAGACTCTAATTGTGGAGATCATTTCCTGCAACTTTAGCCTCTTTACAGTTTCCATCACATTCCTTTAGACATACATAGCCCATGAAAGAATCCACCCCAACTTATGCAAACAGTCACACTGACTATATTTTAAGTACCCAGGTGCCTGAATATTATGTGACTATTACTCAAACATAATGGGAACAAAAATTCTGAAAAGTAAATATGTTCTTCGTTTGCAGAGAAAGGGTCCGCTGCTTTGAAGTTTGCTTGGTCTTGTTTAATAAGCTTAGAAGAGTTAAAGAAAGACAGCCACTGGCAGAAACTCAAATTGACAAATATGAGATATGTAAATATATATATATATATATATATATATATATATATATAATTTTTTATGTATTGTAACTGAAAAAAAAAGCAAGCATCCAGTTTTGGCCACTGGTTTTTCATTTTATTTTTACCTCTGCTGTGCATTTAAACTCTATAATTCTGTAATATTTGCATGCTACAGCTGAGAAAGCAGCACTTGAGAGAGTTGCCTTGCGTAAGGCCACATCATCGGTAGATGGTGGATTGAGGATTATTACCAATTCCTCTGACTTCCAGTCCAGTGAAAGTTCTGTTTCACCTTAGTTATCAAATTCTGGGACCCATGGACTCTTCAGAATCTATAGGTGACCTTCCAGAAGGTCATAAACATCCAAGTGCTGTATGTGCATGTGCATAGCTGTTTTTTCCTCAGGGCAAGCAACTTGGTATTTCTAGTTTGTTAAAAGGCTTTATGACCTTTGCAAACCATCAGAGAGAGGGAAAAAAAAAACCACACAAGCAATGGATACTGTGAAGCCTGTGAGCATTTTTTGTTTAAAAATATTCATAGGACTCTGCCAGAAAATGCCTTCAGAACTTTTTTTCTCATGCTAGTTCCATATAATTTTTTAGGCTGGCCACAGGGATAGCGTTAATGAACAGGTGGCGGGACGTCTTTAGTTACATGCAAATGTGATACGGGAATTGTGCAGTACTAGGTAGCAATTTGAGCCAGGATGAAAATCACAGATGACATTTCTGTCTCTCTGAATACAAGGCTCTCCGTAGTAAAGGGCACTGCCCAGCGACTGCAGCAGCCTTGGAGATGTTCTTCTTTGCCATTCAGGACGAAGGCAGTGGCCTGGGGACTGTCACACAGCAATCCCGGGTCAAAGGCGGCCCCTGGTGTTGGGAAGCGGAGAGCTGCAGGGCTGTGTGAAGGGTCTCTGTCAGGAAAGGGCGGAAAACAATCA